>JAVKPL010010771.1:0-46821 GCA_032173675.1 Gastrolobium villosum
ACAATACTAGTAGCACGCAAAGGACCAAGACCAAGAGACTTATAAACAGATGCAGGCATAACATTAATGGAAGCTCCTAAGTCTAGCATGCAATCATGAAAAACAGAATTGCCAATCACACAAGGAATAGTAAATGTCCCTGGATCTTGACACTTTTTAGGCATAGGCTGGATGAGTGCTGATACATTCTGACTCAGGTTAACTTGCTCATCTCCTTTCAGTCTCCTCTTGTTGGTGCACAGCTCCTTTAAAAACTTGGCATATCTTGGAATCTGTTGTATTGCATCCAGAAGAGGGATGTTCACCTCAACTTTTCGGAAGGTGTCAAGTATCTCTTTATCTTGAGCCTTTGCTGATTGCTTCTTGGACTTAGTGGCTCTTTGAGGGAATGGCAGAGGGATATGGACATCAGATGTATCAGTGATCTGCTTCTTGGAACTAGTGTCACCTCCCTTAGATGACTCAACAGCAGCTTGGTTTGGCTCCTCCATTTGCTTTCCAGACCGCAGAGTAATAGCACTCACATTTCCGCTTCCTTTTGGATTTGGAACTGTTTGGGATGGAAGGGAGCTACCACTTGCTTGTTGATTCTGACTCATTGATGTTGCAAGTTGGCCAATCTGTGTTTGCAGATTCTGGATTGAAGACTCAGTCCTCTGCTGGAATTGCAGATTGTTAGTTGCCATCTGCTTCACTAAATCCTCCAAAGAAGGACCATTGCCACTAGCTTGCTGCTGCACTGGTGGCTGCTGCATTTGCTGCTGCTGCATTGGTGGCTGTTGCGTTTGCTGTTGAGGTGCAAATTGTTGAAAATTCTGCCTCTGTTGTGAAGGTACAAATTGTTGCCTCTGCTGGAATGGTGCACTCTGCTGATTCTGCTGGAATTTTGCATTTTGCTGATTCTGGCTCCATTGGAGATTTGGATGATTTTTCCAGCCAGGATTGTATGTATTTGAGAAGGGATTGTTTTGCTGCTGCTGGTACTGTGACTTGGTAGGAAAAACTGCAGCAACAGACTGATCAACTGACTGATCAAATTGGAAACCGCTATCTTGGAAGGAAGGGCAAGCATCCGTGGGGTGAGAAGGATCACAGCAAATGCCACATAGGTTGCTTATTTGTTGAGCAGAAGGTTGCACAGTTTGTGTCACTGCCAACTGCCTCACCATTGATGTCAACTCATCAAGTCTGTTCTCCATTCTTTGATTATCTATGCTTGATGCTCCTGCTGCCGCCACTATTGAATTTTGTATTGGAGGAGCTTGCACTTGGAACACTGCACTGCTGTTTGCTCTAGTGCCAAATTGTTGAGCATTAGCAGCTATCTCAGCAATCAACTCTTTTGCCTCATCAGGTGTTTTATTACTCAGGACTCCTCCACTAGCTGCATCTAAAAGGTTCCTATCCATAGGCAGCAACCCTTCATAGAAGTAAACAATCAGGAGATTGTCTGGGATCTGATGATGTGGACAGCTTGCACAAAGCCTTTTAAACCGCTCCCAATACTCATGCATGTTCTCCCCATTAGACTGCTTTATGCCACTGATATCTTTTCTAATTGTGGTGGCCCTGGATGATGGGAAGAATTTTTCCAGAAATAATCTGGACATGTCATTCCAGCTGACAATGGAGGAAGGTGGCAAGTAGTACAGCCAGTCCTTAGCTCCACTATCCAAAGAGAAAGGGAAGGCACGCAACTTGATTTGCTCCTCATCCACCCCTGGTGGCTTCATAGTGCTACAGACTATATGAAATTCCTTTAGATGTTTGTGAGGATCCTCACCTGCAAGACCATGAAATTTTGGAAGCAAATGTATCAGTCCAGACTTAAGCTCAAAAGGTACAACAGGGTTAGCATAATGAATACACAGAGGCTGCTCATTATTAGCATCAGGTGCAGCCAATTGCTTAAGCGTCCTATTATCCATGGTCACAGAATCAAATAAATTACCAAAAGAGTAAACACTTTGTAAAGGACTCAAACAAACAGACTCAACAGACTCAACAGACTCTAAGGTATGCTCAGGAACAACCCTACTGTAAGTCAACCTACGAGCTCTACTAGCAGCATGCAATGATCTCTCTATCTCAGGGTCATATGCATATAAATCATCAACATTGGTGGTACTCCTAGTCATGCATCATAGGCAAAGGCACACAGCAGTAAAGTTAGTCACAAAACATACGACAGGACACAAAAATTTGCCGAAAATAGCAAACAGAAGCAAAAATAAATCTATGAAAAATACCAAATGACCTCAGAATGCTATGGGACCAACTCTCCTAAACTCTAATTGACCTTACGGACTCAAAAATCAAATAATTTTTTTTAAAAAAATAAAATAAAATAGTAAATGGACGAATTTGGCAAAACCAGGGCCTGATTCGTGGGGCATAGCCCCACGACTTTTGATAGGGATGATCGTTTCCTTCAGGTAACCAATTTTCAGATCGATCAAAGTAAGTCGAACAAATTCAGAAATACCCGACACGTCCTGAAAAATTTTTTTTTTTTTTTTTTTTTTTTTTTTTTTTTTTTTTTTTTTTTTTTTTTTTTTTTTTTTTTTTTTTTTTTTTTAAAAATTTTTTTTTTTTTTTTTTTTTTTAAACTGAAAAAGAAACAAGAAGTATTACAAAAAAAAATGATTTAGACCGATGCAATTTCCCCGGCAACGGCGCCAAATTTGACACGAGCTGTCGAACTCGCGCAAATTAAAAATTATTTTTAATTAGGGTTCAAAAATTTGCAGTAAAGTGGAAACCCTAAGTCGTCTCTCAAGGAAATTGAATTGGTAAAAATCGCTTATGAAAACAGAAAATAAAAAAGGGGGGTTTGGATTTGGGTTGAATAAAAGACAGAATATAAAAACTGGGATTAAAACTTCGTAATTAAAATTAACCAACCTAGGGTTAGGGTTCCATGGACGTCCTTCATTGGATGAAAATTACCAAATTCACGGTTGATCTCAATTGAATCAGAATCCTTATTTTCAATTGAGAACAATCGGATCATCAAATCTGATGATTATTCCTTTTCCATGATCACAATCGCGAACCTCAGATCGAATATCCACAATCGCACGATATCGATCTGAGTTAGGAAAAGAAACAAATCTGGTTAAAGAATTAGAAAAATTACCAAATTCACGATTAATCCCAATTGAATCAGAATCCTTATTTCCAATTGAGGTTAATCGGATCATCAAATCTGATGATCATTCTTCACCCATAATCGCAATCGCGAACCTCAGATCGAATATCCACAATCGCACGATATTGATCTGAGTTAGGGTAAAGAAATAAATCTGGTTAGAGATTGATCGCAGATCCTCTAAACAGATCCATGGAATCCCTTCCCCTTAGGTTGATTAAAAGGGGGTTTAGCCTAGCATGGCTAGGATAAACATGATTACAAATTAAATTGCATAAAAGAAAAAGAAGAAGAAGAAGAAGAAGATGAAGAACGCGAAGAACGCGAAGAACGCGAAGAACGCTCCAGAGAAAATGTCTTGATCCTCCAAATCGAAAATTACATAATGATCCAATGTTTTCCTTCCCTTGTGCTTCATATGCACCTAGGTCAAATCAATGTGGGCTGGGCTTAATTCAGATCGGCCCGGCCCATTCGTCTAAAATACAAAATAAAAATAATAAAATAAAACTTAATTACAAGTCTAAAACTTCAGCAAAACATGGTCTTCTTGGCGTTAGAAATCGACCAGCTTCCAGTCCGAATTGGGCTTCGAGCTCTTCATAAGAATTGTAGCCCTCTGTGTTATCTGAAAAACCCAACAAGAACGGAGTCAATCCGACAACTGTGGACCGAGATATGGCCAAAATACAGAAGTAGCGTAAAGCTGAAAAATTCTGACGAAAATAAATTAAACCCAATCAAACACTAAAAAATGTAAATTAACTCAAAACATCATTATTTTATTCAAATAAATCCTAAAAATACTAATCAAGAGCAACAAATAAGTGCAATAAAATCAAGCATCGGCCTCTAGAGTTTGAGGAGGGAGATCATGTGTTCTTGAAGTTATCACCAGTTACGGGTGTGGGACGAGCCCTGGGAGTGAGGAAGCTGAGTCCTAGATTTATTGGACCCTATCAGATTCTACATAGGGTAGGACCGGTTGCCTACCAGCTTGCCTTACCTCCTCAACTATCCAATGTGCATGATGTATTCCATGTTTCTCAGCTAAGAAAGTATGTAGCTGATCCTTCTCATGTGGTTCAACCTGATGACGTTGAAATTTGGGAAAATTTGAAGACTTCAATTGGACCACTGAAAGTACTCGAGCAGGACCAGAAGAGGCTGAGGAACAAGTCTATTCCCATGGTGAAGATTCAATGGGAAGGAAGGACGCCTGAAGAGTCTACTTGGGAGTGGGAAGATGAGCTTCTCCGTCAGTATCCTGAGTTTAAGGACAGGTATGTTCTTGATGTTGCGGACAAAATCGCTAAAAGGTGGGGTGACTATAATAGCCCAAAATAATTAATTAGCAAAATACATGTGATTAGCTAATTAAACATGTATTAGTGAGTAAAAATAAGTAAGTTCCCTAACGAAATTGATCAGGATCACTTTTGAGGTAAAAATTGTACTCTGTGAAAATTAAGGGGTATAAATGGGTGTAGACAAAAGTGCCCGAAATATAAAAATGGAAGTAGAAATATTCCTAGAGAAATATTCCAGACTGTTGGGTAAAGTTTGGTAATTAATGGAATTGAATAGATAGATTAACCGATATTCACTTAACTGGTGTTAAGTGGCATGTCACTTTGGAACCCTTATTTCCCTTCCCCAACAACCCGCGCAGAAAGAAGAAAAAGAAGGGAAAGAAGAGTGGAGAAGGGAGAAAGAAGAAGAAGAGAAAAAGGAAAGGGGAAAACCTAAGTGTGATCAAACCTTGATGGTTTTGAGTGATTCCAAAGCCTGAACCACTCCAAATCTTTCCCTCCTTCTCAATCCTAGCTTGGGTCTTGGTGGGGAGCTGTGTGGTTTGAGATTTCTCCTCCCAAAGTTGTGACCCATTGGAGAAGTTGTGAGATTTGAGAGCTCCTACTTCCATGGAAGCTTGAGGAGTAACCAATCCTGGATTGTGCAACACTTGGTGGTAAGATTTCATCCTTTGGACTCTATTTTCATGAAGATTCCATGATTTAGGTTTTGGATGAATAGTGTTTTGGGGTTTATGATTATGTGAGTGAATTGGATATGTTCTAGGTAGATTGAGGCCAAGAGTATGTTGAGGAAAATGCTAGGAATGGCATTTAATCGGTGAAAATAAGTTTATATAGTCATGTGATTTTGTTTGGAAAGTTACAAAATTATGCATTTGACTATGGTGTGGCTTGTTTTTATAATCAATGGGTTGGTTTGGTTGATTGTTGATATTGTCCATGTGATGCTTAGGATTGAGGCATTTGGACCAACCGTGAGCAACAACCGTTGGAACAAGCTATGGAGCTCGGTTAGCTCCTTGAAATTGATATTTGTGTTGAGAAGATTGGTAAAGAACAAAGGTTAAGTTGGAAGCATTGAGGTAAGCTTTCGGACCTTGGGTGTAATTCCCTTTATTGTTCCACCAAGCCCGGAACGGGTAATGGGTGTGTTGTTGTATATAAATGCAATGAAATAGTGTAATGCTTTGTTATACGTATTTGCATGCTTTGGTGTGACATAGGATGGTGTTTCCCTATGTTGGTATGTTGCATGACGATGCGTAAATCATACTTGGTAGTTTAGCTGGCCAGTAGGACTATTTGCATCTGAGTATCCTTATGACAGCTCGAGAGCTCGAGGGATTTCTCCTGGAGATGTTGTGTACACTTGCTTGGATATGTATTTGCTGCATTATTATGTTCATTTCTATTACACTGTTATTGAATTGTGGGGTGGAGAGATGCTCCAAGGACCCCTGGTTTACTAGATATACTCGTATATCTCACCCCGTATTGTTGGGGACCCCCTTTCAGGCAAGGATGCTGCAGGAGCCTCTGATGGCAAGTGGCCATACTTGAAGTAAATGGACATAGGAAGACTTATAGTCATTTGTTATATGCATGCTATGTTTTAATTGGTTGGACTTAGCCTATGCTCATCCCTTTGGTATCTCTTTTGTTGATGGGAACTAAGGAGATGATCATAGTGTTTTGTAGTTAAGTCCCATGATTTGTAATTGAAACTTGTAAACATGATGTAATGTTGTAATTATTGGATATATGTATATATGATGAAATGATATGCATGCTTCTCTTAGTGTATGAGTATCTAGAGAGACTAGAATTCATGTATTGAAAGGATTATATGATGTAAATTAGGTGAAAGAAAACCTTTGATTGAAAATTCAAGTAAGAGCCAAGATACCCTGTCTTGTTGTCCAATTTTCGTATCCTATACGATAGATTTGGACCCTTATGTCTTGATGGAAGTTGTAGATATATTTCTTATCTTTCCATAGAGACCAAGATTGTGTAATTTGGATAAGTATAACTAAAGTTATGGTTAAAACACCACAGGTAGGTCAAATTGCCCTGTTTTGGTGCTTGCTCCTGACTACCCACGCTATGAGCGTGAGATTCACGCTATGAGCGTCAACCTTTCTGACTGCCCACGCTATGAGCGTGAGATCCACACTATGAGCGTGGGGGTCCTGGGGAATTCAGCATTCCACTTCGTAAAAATCTCATAACTTAGACTACGGTGCTCCGTTTGAGCACGTTTTGAACCCACGCGTAACTAATGAAAAATCCTATAATATAATGGGCAAATGGAGACCAGAATAAATTAAATGAAAGTATGGTATTAAGCTTTAAGTATTTTATTCCGCAATGTATTATGGTTATGTTCACGCAATTGGGTAATTTTAATTCGGCTTGTTTTAAAAAAAAAATTAACCGGATTTTAATTGCATCAATGTGATTGTAACTGCGCTTAATATCATAAGTCAATGTTAACAAACCGGTTCTAGAACGGGGTGTTACAATATACACGGCCTGATAGTATAAGCTTATATACTATATGTTATGACATTTTTAGTTTTTTGGTGTGACCATCGTATAGTATAAGCTTATTCAGCAGAATCCCTTAATACATCAAAATGATATCCAAGTTAGTTAGGACACATTTGAACTTAAAATTTGCTACATAATTTTGCTGCTGCCTTCCATAAAAATTTTCATATCCAAGATTATGGATGTGCATTTTGTGTTCTTCATAGAAGTTGTAGATCTTTCTTTTATATTTCCAACGAGACCAAGATCACATCAATCCGACAAGAATAACTCAAGTTATACTCAAAATACGAAACAATGTTGTTGTTGTCGAATTTCAGCCCTTCCAACAGGTTGGGAATCGATTTCCTGCATGTGGGAATTGATTTCCCAACTAGGAAATCGATTACCACCATGTGGGAATCGATTCCCTCTTCCTAGAAAGGTTGGGGATCGATTTCCCCTGCGACAGAGAGCTTATAACAGTTATAAACGACTAGTTTTGCTAAAAATCACTATAAATACATTCACTATGACCCAAAATCAAGATCATTATTCCTACACATCTTAAGGATGATTTGAGAGCTTCTACACTATCATTTGCATATTCTTTCATATCTTTCAAAGATTAAACATATTTGAGCTCATATCTTGAAAATCCATATACTCATTGTGCTTCAAGTTGTATATCCACGCTTTGAGAGTGTATATTCATTTTCAAATATTTTCCACCTTGTATTCTTGAGTTGAAAGGGTTGTGAGACTCATTGTTTGAGAGGTAGCCAAATACCTAAGTAAATTTGGAGTGAATTGTAAGGTTACCATGTACCCATAAACTTGGAGATTGTAAGGTATCCAAGAACCCGATGTCTTGGAAGATTGTAAAGGTTTGTCAAGCACCCATAAAGCTTGACCATTAGTGAAATATTTGATCCAGCGGCTTTAGTCTGGACGTAGGTCACAAGTAGTGGTGACCGAACCAGGATATATTGTGTTTGCAATTTTAAACTCTAAACTCTTTATTTCTAGGACTTTAATTTCTTCTTTGATATCTTTTATGTGCTAGCATAAGTTCTATAATTGTTATATATTATATATTATGGATTGTTTGAATGTATTGATTAGTTTCCACATAGCAAAGTTTGCTTGAAATGATTATTTAGAGATTAGAAGGGGGTTATTGCGAAAATCTTGTAAACTCAATCCACCCCCCTCTTGAGTATGGAAGTCACATTCCTAACAGGATATGCCCCTGAGGAATATCTGGGTATTTTGGGCGAACAAAAGCTCAAATGAATATTTTTCAACGAAATGTTGGAAATGATTATGAGATACTATGAAGGCATATACATAAGGTTTAAATTCGGTATAACACCTCATACTTCTAAATGTACAATTATATGTGATAATGTGATTTAAAGGGTAGGATTAGTGAAAATCCGGAAATAAGGGCCACAATACGTAAAAATGGCAAAATGGTAATTTAGCAAACACGTGCCCCTAGGTAAGAAAAATTGAGTAGAAGGTCTCAAATTGTAAAAATAATGTCGGAAATGGATTCAGGACGAAAATCAAGTGGATAGGAAAGTTTCGGAAAATTTGATGAATAGTGATTTTACCGGTGTAAAATATTGCGGTATAATTGTACCGATAAGCGTAAAAATATGAACAGTATTTTTAGGAAATAAATATATGACATGAACGAGAAGAATACGCAGGTTATGAATTTGTGGGTTAAAATGGGTGATTTAAGAAAATTAAATGCCTTGTGGGACCCACTTAAGTGACTTAAGTGAGAGAAGAGGCCCAAAGTGTCACAATTCTGAATTTTTGTCTCTCCTTCCTCCTCCTTCACCGTCGAGCTCTCATCCATGGAAAGGGTTTTGGTTCTTTGAAAATTTTATCTCCATTTCTAGACACTTTTTGGAGAAACTTTCAACTACAAAGTTGTTACTCATCCTCTTGTGAGTGACTTTCCTCTTGAGAGCATCTTGTGGGGTGTAGTGTGTGAAGATTTGTTCCTCCCTCTCTATATTTCGAACTAGGTGGTGTGTGGGAGCTTGAGAGCTCAAAATTCTTGCATTGGTACTTGGAAACCACTCCTTGGGTTCTTGGGAGTCCATTGGTAGTAAGTATTTACAACTTCTTTGGGTTAATTTGGAAATCATGAAATGTATGAATGTTTGATTATGTGTTGGTTGGTTGATGTGGTTAGGAGCATTAAATGGTATGTCTCCTTCGGGATCAAATGCTTAGAATGATAAATGATGTTGATTGATGTAATAAAACTTATTGGTGATATGTTTAGTAACTTAGGCAAAATTTTGATGGATGTTGTCATGGGATTCATAAATGTGATGGTTGAGAATTAATGGTTGGTTGTTGGTATGAATTAATTGTAGGATTATATGATGTGTAGAAGTGTTGGAATGGATTGAAAACCTTGGAGTACCATTCATTGAGGAATTCGAACCATGTAGTGTTGGGAGGGAAAATTGAGGTGGAAAATATGTACAATTAATGGTTGATATTTTGATGCATAGAATGTGGGATTGGTGAGTTAGATTGATGACTAAATGAGTTAAGGTAGTTGAATTAAATGAGATAGGGCCATTAGGCCTAAGTGATTCTAATTGGTTATAATTCGTGTGAAGTGAATTTATTTCATTACAATTGATTGATGGTCATTGTTGCTGATTATATAGGTTGCCTCTCACGGAACCGATAGAGGAGGACTAAGCTTGGAGCTTACGTGAGGATCATTGCCATCGGAATTGAGATAAATCTTTGGAACTTGGGTTTTAATCCCTTGTGTGCTCAACCACACCTAGTGGAAGGTTGTGGTTGGATTTTGTTCTTTGTGACATTGTGTGGAAATGTATGTTCATGCATTGTTACTTTTTTGTGTGAATTATTTGTGATCTCTGGCCAGTAGATGTGTGCGGTTTGGACTTCCCCTGGATATATCCTTTGGGGATTCCGGTTGGGTTTTGCCGTGGGGCTGACTCAGCGAGCGATACCAGGATGATCCAAACATGGGACTTCCGATGGATAGGGCTCATGATGAGTTCCGGTTGGGTTTTGCCATGGGGTTGTCTCGAGGCACCAGGAAGCTTCCCAGGAGTTATATGATAGGGTCCTTAAACGAAATCCTTGTATGGATGTTCTTGGGTGTGAGCCCAATTGTGTGTGATTTTGTATGTTATGTATTTTACATGATGTTATTTGTTGCACATCGAGTGAGCCATGGGGGGAGTGATCCTCTAGTACCCTTGGTTTACTGAGATATATTTGTATATCTCACCCCGCGTTTGGGGGTATCATTTCAGGTTATAGTGAGCATGGAGGACCCTCGGGCGAGAGGCTCGCTTAGTGGATGAGTTGAGGATGATGTGCATATGGAGAGCATGACATTTTGGAGGAGTTTATTTGATGCACATAGTATGACATTTAGCATTTTGGACTTAGATCATGAACATATTGCATGTTGAGATATCCCTTCTTTTGTGGTGTTCATGATTTGATTCTAAGTCTATGTAGTTGATGTACATTTATGCCTCTTGTTTATATTTGTATTTTGGTGAGTATGAGATTTGTCTATGGCCACATATGTTGTGTTTTGAGGCTTTTGAAGTCTTATGTTGTAAATAGACCATTTGATGTTTAAAATGGCTATGATATGGGGAACCATTGTAATTGTCATATTGATTAATTAATATGCATGATGGAAGGGCCTAGAGCCTACATTAGACCTTGTGTAAGTTTTATCTTAGGTAGTGAAGTGTTAGGAGTGCATTACATCACCCATTTTGTATTTAAAATGTTGTAATCTATCATTTTTACAGTAGGGTAATCGATTACTTTTCTTTGGTAATCGATTACCTGAAACAGGGGACACAAAAATGAGCCACTGTGTTATAAGTAATCGATTACCATTCCCTTGGTAATCAATTACCTAGTTCAGTAATCGATTACCAAGAGGAAGGTAATCGATTACCCAAAACATGGGAGCTCAAAATTGGCTACTGCCTCATTCTGGAACCTTTAGTGATCGATTACCTCAAGCATGGTAATCGATTACCACTATGTGATATTTGAAAATGTGTTCTTGTGAAATCTAAAATAAATGGTATTACTTGGAGAGATTAAAATTAGTATGTTTTATGCTTCCGCGAGTATTGCATTTATAATTATGGTGTTGTTTTAATTATTTACGGAAATGATTAATGTTTAACAATGAGAATTTAAAGAAAGGAAAAAGTTGACCTGTGATTTAATTAACTCAATTACTGTGATTGTAACTGCGCTTAATACCATATGCAATGATAACATTACCGGTACGTAACGGGCTGTTACATTTTATGGTATCAGAGTAGTTTTATTAGGGAACTCTGAGTATGTATGATTGTGTTTTGTGTTGCATAGATATCTGTGAACTCTTTATTATTAGTGTATATGTGATTCCTCAGTGTGAGTCTAATCAACTAATTCCTTTGTGTTACATGTACAGATATCATAAGTAGGGCACGGGGTCACCGTGGAACACGAGGTGCAAGTCCTCAGCCGCCTGATCTGATTACTACAGTTCTTAATTCTCTACTGGCGAAAACGGCTGCAAATAGAACAATGACTGAAAACCTGATGAAAAACAATCAGGATATGATGAATGCCTTCATGACTGAGATGAGGGCTGATAGAGATCGTCGTCGGAGGGATGATTCCCCTCCACATACAGCTACGGTGACACCTACACCTACTTCGTCTGTTACTCCTCAGCAGGGGAAGAGTGGAGCTAGCCACCACACTGGTGAGGCTAGTCATCATACTACTGATCCTACATATGTATCACATACTTCTGTTGACCCGACTTCTGTTGCTCAGTCATCTGGGGCTGTTGAGTAAGTTGTTGTTGATAATGCTGATGAGCGAAGGCTCATATCTTTTAGAAAACATAAACCGTCGGCATTTATGGGGTCAAAGGACCCGAAGGAGGTTACTACCTAGCTTATGGGAATGGATAAGATATTCCAGCTTATGAGGTGTCAGGATCATCAGAAGTTATCATATTCTGTGTATATGCTGGAGGAAGACGCCCATGAATGGTGGTGCAACGCATCTCGCCCTTTTACTATTCAGGGTGAAGAGCTAACATGGGCCTTGTTTGAAGGTCTATTCTATGAAGAATATTTTTCCCGTGATATCCGAGAGGCAAAGCAAGGAGAATTTGATAAGCTTGTACAAGGGTCAATGATTGTGGATGCTTATTTGGCTAAATTCAATGAGTTGGTCAAGTTTGCCAATTATGGGGTACTCTACGGGCTGTAACTGCAATTGTAACTGCGCTTAATACCATATGCAATGATAACATTACCGGTACGTAATGGGATGTTACATTCGGATTCTAAGGAATTAAATGGAATTGATTGCAATACATAAGGAAAAAGAAAAAGTTTATTCACGTTTTAATATTAGAACTATTAGTGAATTATCAAGCAAGTTTCCGCGTTTATTTATTTAAACATGATGTGCTTAATACCATATGCATGTTAATATACTAGATGCACACAAGGTGTTATAGTTACCATGGCAAACCATTTTCTTATAGATTTCTTCTACACTTTGATTTTATTTTTAATTTTCTAAACTTTGGTTTTATTAATTTGATGTATATGCTCATATTGGTTATAAAAATTGTATTGGACCAAGACTATGGAACTAATTGATCTGTATTCTCTTGGTGCCAAATGAATATTAACATAATATGTAATATTTAACTGAATGACTTTGATGTGAACTTACCCAAGGATGTTCGGGATCAGACGATAATGTTGTAAGGGCGCCTTACCTTGGGTTTGAGCTCGGACACTCAGTAACATTTCACATGCAAAGACCCTTAGAGGTTGGGCTTTAGTAGTTTCAATTTAAAAATTACATATTCGTTTTTATATTTTTTTTATTCTAATTATTATTGAAATATCGATTTTCTTATCATGAATATATTTAGAAAGAATGATATTTTCCATTATAGTGGTTGGACTGGTTATTATTTGAAAAATTCAATATGACAGAGATTTATCTCACATATATTTATGTTTATGCTAAGCTTTCCAAAAAGTAAACATGCCTAGTATATGTATCATTGGAGAAGGATGGAACATACTAATTAATGACTTCAAAGACTGGACAGAGTTCCGGGTGATTGTGGACATGCATGGCATGGCTGTAGTTTTCTACCCTAAGAGGGTAAAAATGTTTCCCTTTAATTTAGATGACTGAATATGTTAAAGCTTAGATAAGATTCCTACTCACATACTAAATAGATAAGAGTGTGAATTAAGCCTAATTTACTAAATGGCTTGTGTGTCATAACCATTAATGTAAAATAATTTTAGTCACTAGAAACAAATATACTTGGCTCTATCTAATATATAATTAAATTTGAGAGTGTTATGTCATTTGCCTTACTTTATAACCACTACTTTAGAGTTGTTTTTTTTTTTTTTAATAAACCATGTATATCATTCATGGGAAGCAATCGTATTCGGTCAAAGATTGAGACTCTAAATCCCCCAACAATGATGTTGGGAGGATCGAACATACTTTAGAATCTTATATCTCTTTATTCTTTCTTAATTATTTAAAGTATTATTAATAAAATTAATGTAATATCCTCTATGATAAATAACTATAGAGGGTGTTCCATTTTCTGTCATAATAAGTTGTTATTATTTTTTTGTAAAGAATAAGTTGTTATTATTACTAATTCTTTAAATTATCCAACAACTACATTTAAATTTTGATATATTCTGATTGGGTTTTGTCAATTTACTATTTTCACTAAGTACCGTTACTCAATATCACAACTAAAAATATGCTGATTAGAAAAGAAAATATCCGGTCGTATTAATTCCATAGTGAACTGTTCAAAAAAGAATAGGAATAGTGTTAAAAGCGGATTTGCTAAATATTCAAATACAAAATTAGTGACACAAAAATTGATTCATTATATTCAAGCAGCAGTTTTTTTCCTTTACGCAACTAGTAGCGAGTGAAACAGTATTTGGGTAATTTCATTAGTGAAAATGGGAGAGAGACAAACGAAAAAATAAATAAAATGGAAGTGCTTTTACTTCAAATAGCAGCAATTGCATTCATAGTTGTGAAAAACAGAAAATTCCCGTTCACAGCATATAAAGTCACGCTTTTGCGCCTTCAAATTAAGAAACACCTTGAATTTAAGGTAAAGTAAAATTCATAAAAACATTATGATTCAAGCTTTGAAAATTTAAATTCTTAAAATCTTATTATATCCCACGCTTTTATGTTTTTCTATTCGTAATTTAAACGAGCTAAATATTTAACAAATTTAGTACATTTTATTATTTAATCTCCTCTCATTTGCCCGTTTGTTCCTCATCTCTCACATATTCACTCGTCTAATTCATGCCTTATTAGTGCTAATTAATAAGGAAAAAATGTTTTTGCACGTATCTGCATTTATTTCCAAAATGACATCGTTTTGGTATTAAAATCTTAAAAAATTATAAATATAAAAACTATTATAATTCTGAAATAAATTAAAATTACAAAAATAGCATGAATTATAAATATAATGAGGATATGAAATACAGATGTGAACAATTTTTTAAATAATTTTTGTTAGCATTTTCAACATTCTTGACTGCTGCTTACTAATTTCTCCTTTTATTAAGTGCAATCTTTGTGCTATAGCATGAACATTAAAAACTGAAAAAAAAGAAAAAAAAAACATTTAAACGGTGACTTTCTCATTCTTGAGTTCATTGAGCTGCTTCACCAGTGCATCCAATTGCTTATGGGAGCTCCCATCCTTCTTTATAGCACCCAAGGCTGCATCTCTCAACTCTTCAGCTCGCACCCTCTCTTTAGTCTTCCCCAGAGACCCTTCTATCCTCTTAGCCAACTCGCTCGGTTCTGGAACCTTCTCGGTCCCTTCTGCGGCTCGAATCGCAACGCCCAGCTGATCCACCAACAACTTCGAGTTCGTGAACTGGTCCGCACCCAATGGCCATGTCAGCATCACTACGCCAGAAGTCAATCCTTCCAGCACCGAGTTCCACCCGCAGTGAGTCAAGAACGCACCCACGGCGCGGTGACTCAGTATAACCAACTGCGGGGCCCACCCCTCGATTATAAATCCCCTGCCCCGTACCCGATCCACGAACCCACTTGGTATCATGTCGGGACCCGTAACTGAAAATATGAAATGGACCCCACTGAGCTCTAAGGCACGTGTTAAAACATCCATCTGTTCGCTCGTGAGAACCCCACGGCTGCCAAAGCAGACATAAACCACCGAACCGTTCGGTTTCGAGTCGAGCCACGTCATCAGGTCGTGGCGTGAGACGGTGCTGGACCCGCCTCGGTCCTCTTCCGGTCTGTTCGAACCGTTTTCCTCAAGCGGCAAAACCGGACCTACGGCCCACACTCTTTCGTGGCCGAGTTCTTTCTTCACGTGGTCCAGATAAACTCGCTCCAACTCAGTAAACGAGTTGAAAACGACGCCCCAAGCGTCGAGGTTTAAGAGCATGTTTTCCCTGTGAAGTTCCCAATTGGGTCCCCCTCTCTCGCTCTCCCTGAACAATGGGCTGATCTGCCACCAGGGGTAAGTTGGTGAATTCGGTATGTTAGGGAATGAAACGACAGAGTTGGGATCTTCGGGGTTGTCGTTTAGGGGCAGGTCCCGCCAGAGGGAGAAGGAGACGGAGAGAGCGAACGCGCCGGAGGGAGAGAAAATTATACGCGGCACGTGGAGATCACGTGCAAGGTCGTGAGTCCAACCGAGGAAGAAATCGGAAATGATGGCGGAGGGAGGTGAAGGGTGGGCACGGGCCCACTCGAGGAGAATCGGGTAGTGTTGGTGGCGCATGAAGGTGATAATTGCAGCGAGCCTGTTCTGGTTCGGGTCCTGGTTCGGGTTAGGGAACTGAGGGGCAGGAAGAAGGAAGGTTTGGAGAAGAGGGGAATAGTTGGTTGGGACTAAGGTTTGGGTGGAAGGGGTGACCAAAACGGTGACGTATATGCCGCGAGAGACTAATCTTTTGGCTAGGTCGAGGAGAGGGATCACGTGACCGGAGGGTGGGAAGGGATAGGCAAGGACGTGGGTTTGTGTTGCGGACATGTTTGGATTTGAGTAGGTATGACCCGTTCTGGAAACTGAATGGAATTGAAGGAATGCATATTTCGTAAGACGAGCTTCAAAGTTAAAAGAAAAGTTGAAAAAAGAATAAAATATTTGGAAATAATTGCTGGTTGAGTGTTTTACTTCTCCAAGTCTTGAATTGTGTTCATTCGTTTTTTATTTCTCTCGTCACTACTGACGACATAACAAACGGAAAGGAAAAGGCGTCTGGTTCATTTTGAGATGCATCTATTCGACACTTTCGGATACTCTCAAATATTTCGACATTCCTCGACAATTTAATACATGTTATAAAAATTCAAAAAAAAAATTAAAAGTTGCTTTGCGTTGAGTTTTTAGTTTCAACTATTAGATTTGTTGGATTACGATTACTATTTTATTGAATTTAATATAAATATTTGGGATATTTGATGTTTCTTTGCAAAATTTATTAATATTATAAGTTTATATTATTTTTTTGTTAAATTATTGAAGGGTTTTTTAAGAGTTATGTTGTCGGAAAAGTGATTGTGTAATGTTATAGAGATTCGATTTGCGTGCCGGGTTTTTTTTTGCTGCGGGCCCCACAAAATGTTGTGAGCGTAGGAAAGTTTTTCTGGTCATGTTAAATGATAGATGATAAACCCATTATTGAATATTAAATATAATATACACTATATAAATTAAAAAAATTATTTAATATCAAAACGTGTCCTAACGTGTCGAAATCTAACATTTTTTAGAATTAATGTGTTGGAGTGTCATGTTGTATCGTGTTATGTGTCCCGTGTCGGTATCGGTGCTACATAGATGATGACATCTTATTCGTAAACCACATATTATCGTGTCTTTCACAAGGTAAATTTTTTCACAAAGGTTTCTACCAAAATAGGGATAATGGTCACTTAGCAAAAAATAAAATAAAATAAAAAATAAATAGGGGTAATGGTTCTTATATCCTTCCAGAAGAGCAAATCTTTCGTGTCCAAAATAAGCAAAAAAAGAAAATTGGGATAGAAATGAAATAAAAATAAAAGTGTGAGTTTAAATAAAAGAGTAAATAACATTTTCGGTCCTCGATAAATTTTACATGTCTGTTTTAGTCCCTAGCAAATAAAAAGGCTATTCATGATCCTAAAAAATTTAAAGAGAACCTATTTTAGTCCTTTTGAGAGACTAATATGGGTCTTTTTAGTAATTTGTAAGGTATCACAATTTCAACTAAACGGGTCCATTTTAAATTTCTTAGGGTCCAAGAATAGTCATTTTATTTATTAGGGACTAAAGCGGTTATGTGAAATTTATTCAGGACCAAAAAGCATATTTACTCCAAATAAAAAAATTAATTTTTTTGAAAAAAGATGTAGCCAAGTGGGTATATCCAATGTATAGAAAAAAATTATTACACAACAAAAGGTGGGGCCATAATAAATATATATAGGCCCACTTGCTTATTGTGTCAATAGGGAGAAAAGTTACACCGGATCGGGACCATGAAAAATTGGGTGGGACCAAGGAGAGAGAGAGTGAAAATGTTGAGCTGAGAGGAAAGAGAAAAGAAAAAATAAATTAATTAATACATATGTCAATTTTTTAATGAAAGGACCACGGTCATCCGGGAGCATATTAAAAATTTCCGTCAACGGGATAAGTAATTTATTTCCTAGATATTATGGTGGATAAATGTGGACACTGACAAAGTTGCCACAATTTTTAAAAGATTTATCATCTATCATTTAACATGACCATAAAAAATTTCCTACACACACAACATTTTGTGGGGCCCGCAGCAAAAAAAACTCCAGCACGCAAAACGAATCTCTATAACATAACACAATCATTTTTCCTACAACATAACTCTTATAAAACCCTTTTTTTAAAAGAATTTGTATGAATGCCCCGTTTGATAGCTGACTTTTTTTGCAATCCCCGTTAAAACTTGGTTCGACATAAATAATGCTCGCGTTTGATACGCCAAAAAGTAAATAATTTAGTACAAAAAATATTCCCGTGAAAATATGTTATGTGTTATCTACGGTGCCAAATGCAAATATGAAATATGAAAGTCCATAGAAAACATGGAACTATTTTGGTCCCAAGGAAATAGCATCTGAAAGTCCACAGCAAATCCTTTTCATTTTCAAAACCACAATATAATATTTCAAACAAAATGTAAATCTGAGATTATTTTCGTAAAATATTCTAACTTCCCCACTAATATTTCATAACTAACCAAACAAACATTTAGTAAAATTAACCATAAATTCCCAGGAAAATTTTACCATACCAAAAACCTTTTACTAATATTATGGAAAATATATATTCCCCACTGCATTCCGGTAATAATTATTTTCCAGATAAATAAAAATTTCTCCTCTACCAAACGCCCCCAAGTTTCCAAACTAGTTACAATTGTTAGCAAGTTTGGTTATGTCACGTGTAGGGATGGTAAATAAATTAAGGGCATTTGATTTGGCTCGTGAAGATCTGCTTGAACTTACATGTCTAAAATTAGATGTTGAAACTAGATTTGGACTTGTATAAAAGCTTGTTTAATAAGAATGCCTCAGACTCCAATTCAAAAGTTCGGCCTTAAAGCCTTTCAGGTTAGCCTAGTATATTATTTTCTTTATTTTATATTTTTTATATTACTCATAATAGCGCTCTTTCTTCTCTACCCATTTCACCCTATTTTATTAGTTAAACAAACTTTCTGAATGATTTTTTTGTTTATATTATACTGTTTGGATATATACTGAATTTATGAATCTTTGTGGAATTATTAATGTTGTTTTCATATATTCTGTTTGAATAAATTTTTGTTGTCATATTTTATTTTAACAGGGTAAACCAAGCTTTTATTTTTTGTAAATAAGTCAAGCCACATACCGATAATTATATTCATAACAGGTAACAGGTTAGGCCAGACTGACACATTTAAATACAGACTTAACCTTTTAAAACTAAAGCTCTGCTCGGCCCCCGTTAACACCCCTAGCCACGTGACATATTTCCTAAGGCCACTAAATTCCTTGCAAGTTGCAGCGCGTACGGTCATTTCCTATAAAAGTGGATCATGTGTCACGAAATCATAGGCTATAAAAGTCGTCATCAATGGTGGCGAGTTTAGATAACGACTTTTGTAGCTTATGATTTCGTGATAAATGACATAAAATTTAGGAAATTTTATCTTAAAATTTCGAAATGTCATAATTTTTTTCGGATGTCCGAATTAGGTGATTTTTTTTATTTTACGAAACTTTTCGAGATCTCAAAAAGTTATGTGGATTTAAAAAAAAATTACCTAATTCATAAAGCTATGACTTTTCAAAAAAATGAGTTAACTTATTTTGTCACATGACGGTCTAAATCCGCTCCATTAGCAACGAGTTTGATAGCCTAAGACAATGTGCCACGTGGCATAACTAAATTTGCTGATAGTTATAATGAATTTCGACGTGTAGTAGTTTAGCAAAAAAAATTGTCCCCTCCTAAATGGTGATAACTCGGTTGGCGCATGGGAGCTGAGCAGGTGAGAGTGAGAGCATGTGTTCGATCCTTCCACTATCACTTTTGGGAGAGATTTAAAGCTTTAATCTTGGACCCACCCCGAATCGGACTAGTTGCGAAGCGCTGAACCAATTGGAATATTTCAAAAAAAATTAAAAAATTGCTCGCTTGGAATCCTGCACATTTAAACAATAATAATTTGTTTCGCGTTGATCCGTTTCCCGAATATGTGGCTATCCAAATAATTTATTTCTGTATTTAAGTGTTATTACTTATTAGCATGGTACTTTACACGACGATAAATTTGTTTGGGAAAAATTACTCTTATGTTACATGTGGTAAATTTCTCTCCTGCACATTTTTTCGATAACTGTATCATCTTTTTCTTTTATTTTTTTTATTTTTCAGGTAATGGAGTCCATAAATTTATCTCTATAACATGAGATAACTTATCTCATTTAACATAAGATTAATAAAACCCAATTTTTTTATATATAAATGCTGGCCAATAGATTGTTAAGATTAATTAGGACCAGTACTAAGTGTTTTTCTTCTCCTTCTTTTTAACGTTTGTTTTTCAACTTGTTTTGTTGACCGATAACGTCTACTTTAAAGAAATATATATAAAAAAATTAAAAATGCATGTCAATAGAAATACATATTTATTTTCTTTGTCCATATTTTTATTTTAACTTTTGTCTTTCTTTCTGATTTAGTTTTGTTACTATTCTTCTACTATGAAGCATCGACACTTCAAAAACCCTGACGTGTCGTGTCCGACACTTCCCGACACTCTCGGACACTCCCCGACACTTCAACACCCGTTATAGAAATTCAAAAAAAGATTTAAAGGTTGTGTTGCGTTGAGTTTTTAGTTCCAACTGTTAGATTCATTGGATTACGATTACCATTTTATTGAGTTTAATATAAATATTTGGGATATCTTATATTTTTTTGCAAAATTTATGAATATTACAAGTTTATATTCATTTTTTGTTAAATTATTGAATATTAAATATAATATACACTACATAAATTAAAAATATTATTTAATATCAAAACGTGTCCTAACGTGTCGAAATCTAACATTTTTTAGAATTAACGTGTCGGAGTGTCGTGTCGTATCGTGTCACGTGTCCCGTGTCAGTATCGGTGCTACATAGTTCTTCTACCAAAAAATTTAAAAAAAAAATCATAAACTTAATTTTAATCCATTTTATTTAATCAATTTCTTTAATTAATAAGAAATAAATAAATTTTCTCTTTACCCTATTTAAATGGATTTTGAATTCAAAACTTATTTATATTATAATCAAGATGTAAGGCATAAACCATCTTGTCCTTTGAAGAATTATAATATTTAGTTTTTTTTAAATGAAAATTAAAGTAACATACATGTGCAGTTTTATATGAAAATAAAGGGGCATAATGGATGCTTACCAAAAAAAAAATGGATTACCAAAAAAAAAGGGGCATAATGAAGGAAAATTCCTAAGTAATGATGATGTTAAAAATATAATGGTAGTGGAAATCTACTCCACCACTTGACCGCATAAAGGAGTAAATATAAGTTCTTTAACCCTTAAAATTTTAATGGTAGTAGATAAAAATTTTAAAATTTAATTTGTTAAACTTTCCATATTTATGTTTCTTTTGTTTAAATATCTGTAGACGTATATAAAGTTCGGAATCTTTTTGGATGAAGATTTAAAATATAACTCTGAACTCACCAAAATTTTCCTTTAACCCTTAATTTGTTATGCTACTACAAGGATGAATTAAAGCATATACACCGAATTAAATATAAATGCAAAAACAATTAGACAACTGTGTTTTTTAATGCTTATAATGGATATCGGATTTACTGATATTAAAACTAGATTACTTTAAAAAGTTTGATGTCTAAGA
This sequence comes from Gastrolobium villosum, assembly GCA_032173675.1. Taxonomy (NCBI): domain Eukaryota; kingdom Viridiplantae; phylum Streptophyta; class Magnoliopsida; order Fabales; family Fabaceae; genus Gastrolobium; species Gastrolobium villosum. The sequence continues at coordinate 21,578 of JAVKPL010010771.1, forward strand.
ATGGGGGGTGATTTCAAGAACTAGACATCCCTTATTCTTATTATCTTGTTATTTTTCTTCTTCTCATTTTTTATTTATTTATTCATTCCTATTTTTTTTTATCGCCTTCATAGTTTTTTCTTTAATTATTGAACAAGAAGAATGAGCTTAATAATGGATTATTTGATATGAATTATGAGGTATCAGATGATGGGAATTCGTACGAGAGAAATCAAGTAGAAACCAGAGAGGAAATTAGGGAGAAAACTAAGGAATGTGTGTTAGGAGAAAATATGTCATTAGTATTCATATATAGGATTTCAACATTAAATGATAATTAATCTGATATTGAACAATCATAAATAGGGGAATGAATATCAACAATTTCAGAATTGAAGTTCAAATTAATGTTTTGAAATTCAAATCAAAGTCATCCACTAATATTTCCACTCCCCTTGGATATACTACAACAAAAAAGCTTTTTAGCCATGACATAAACCGTGGCAAAATATGATAAAAACCGTGGCTAAATTGGTTGTCCAATGTTTGAAAAACCGTGGCTAAAACGGGCGTTGCATTATTTTAATCACGGTTTTTTTGCATGTAAGCACGGTCTGAACGAGCGTGGTAACAATTAATTAGCCACGGTTTCTGATTGTTAGCCACGTTTTAGTCATGGCGAAACGATTTGGATCCCAATGATCAAAAGTTTTATTTTGCAACAAACAGAAACATGGCTAATTATAAGCAATTTAAAAAAAAATTATTACAAATTCTTCCTGTCATATAAAATGCAAATAATAAAAATTACCAAAAACCAAATTCTTCCTATCATATAAAAACCAAATTACTGTATACAAAGAACATATACAAATTTACTAATTGAAAAAGCAAATATAATGCATATATGAACATCACAGATATAACAAATCAAACCAATCTATAATTTGAACCAACCTTCTATCATTTAAGAAAAAACAAAAGAAATAATTCTTTTCTCTACGAAACTAATTTAAGAGAAAACATCCATCCATTTATTCTAGCCATCCAAGAATAAAAAGTTTTTTGAAACAGTATACTCATGCGCTCCTCATTGGAATTTTCTTTTTTATTGATTTCTCTGCAAGAGAATAAATCAAAGATACATATAGCTGGCTACATTGCTATTTGTCATAAAAAAAACATAAAGAAAATAAAACCAAATTCCAATCATAACTTACTGTGAGATTTGGATGAAAAAACATATGGAATTTTTGGAAGGAAACAAAAAAAGGACAATGTCTTGGCAGTTCCCTATTTACATTAGTCCAATCTGTTTCAAAAGATCGAATGAAAACCTATTAGTATAATAAATTACGTCAATTTAAGCTAATCCCCTATTAGAATAGTATGTATAACAATAATCTTTAGTCAAATAAAATCAAAATGAGCGTAAACTCATCTAAAATTTTCTTTTCAAATAAACTCGTGCTGATGCAATTCCTTCACCGCCAAAACTCATTTCCACTATTTTAAATGACTAACACTAAGTGGTTGCTTCAAATTTCTATAATTTTCGCTACTTTATTTTCATATTAGAATAGTATGTATAACAAGTTTGAATTTGAAGATAAAAATTTTGTTAAAATGACATTGATTGAAATGACTAACCATCCAATTAACTACACAATTTTAATCTACGCATGTACATGCAACAAAATTGTCTTCCAATCAAACAGATGTTGTTTGACAGGATAAGAAGATTAATTTTAAGAAAATGTCAATGGCAAAGCTTACTTCAGAGCGAAATTCCTTTTGCACGACACCTACAGAAACATTTTCATTACGTGCTCCAACTAGCATGACTGAACAAATCCATATGAGCTTCTCCAACATCTGTTTTTCAATCGTTTCCTTGTCGAGAACCTGGCTTTAGAGACATATATCAGAGTGTGATATGTTATCAGATGGGAAAATACTTCATTTTTATAAGATATTATGAAAATTGAAACAGTTAAAAAAAATTAAATTTTTTTTATAAAATAATTAATTTCAAGGAAATAGCATCTGTTTTTCATTTATTTATTTATTTTTACCTCTGAATAGAATAATTATATATATATAAATATAATAATTACCATAACCCCATCATTACCTATGATGGAATTTGTATCCAATATATCTGAGACATGCACACACACACATATTCAGATGTATGAAGAAAAGGCCAATATATTAACTACTGCAAGTCAAAGGCATAAATTTACCATTTTATATTTGAAGTTATATATTTATATTCACAGTTATGATAAGATTCAATGAATAAGTTATTAATCTCGGTGTGAGCAAGACAAGCCTCCGCTGAGCATTTCTCCCAAAAATAATTGAACTCTGATAAATAGCTTTTAATCATGGCAGCATACACTAATATGGAATTTGTAGATACTTTATTAATTTTCTCACCTTTTTCTTAAGGTTGTTTTTATATTCATGAACAATCCGAGAAACAATGAAGGAGAGAAAACATTGATCCCTGCATATTTTTTACAAGGTCACCTTAATGTGCAAGATAACTATATAACATAGTATTTATGTACATAAAGGTAGTTTGATAGTTTGTTAAGATACAGAGCATTAGATTAGCATATATTATATTCTGTAACGTAGTTTGTTATTTAAAAACACTGATTAGATAAGATTAGCATACATAACATAGCATATATTATTCATAGTTTGTTATTTATTAGTGCCTTCAACCTAGTTTGAGTGATTGGAAAGTTTGAAGTTTTGACACTTTTATCTAACAAAACTGTTTTACCAAAAAAAGAAAAGTAGCATGATTGTATCTTGATCTGGTAAAAATAGATATTGTGAGCATAGCAGAATAAGAGGCTTGGACAGATAATCATTATAGATTACGTTTATAGAGGCATTTCTTCTCAACTCAATGCAGTAAAAGATCAAATTTATACCTTATAGATACTGGATTTTTAAGATGATGGCTGTTATGATGCATGGCAAAGGAAAAAAAAAATCTTAATGTGTCTTGCAGTGTCCCGAATGGACCATGCTTCATAGTGTCAGCAGAATGGTCTATCAATTAAGCATTCATCTTTTTAAATATATAGTTCATTGTTCCAGATTTGATGCTTCATATTAAGAGAATTACATACACTAAAGGTATAATTATAATTAATGGACTAAAAAAAAAAACTCTCAAGGAGAATGTAGGATAAACTTACATGTCTTGCAAGCATGCAAAGGAAGACATTAAATGCAACACTAGCCCAAGTTGTTTGAGTGAGAATGGCAGAGGTCCTTTTGACATCTTTCCACAAAGGAATTATTCGCAGTACTCTAGGCACATATTGCAAGACAACCATAAGTTTAAGCAGGTATGTAACTAGAATCACCACCTAGCAACATTTTAATATTTTTTGAATCATAAGCTTACAGATACACCACGTAAAATTTTGAATCTAAGCAGAAAGTAAGATATTTGAGGGGCACCATACCTGTGGGAGGGGAATAACAACAAGAATGTCAACTAATAAATATGATGACTTATACTTTCTTGCTATTGCCCAAGGATTCTCAACCTAAACATCACTTCCAAATGATCTAGAAGTGAGAGCAGTGATGAATCCAGAACAAAAATTAAAAATCACGTGGAACATATAAAAAAAATCAGAGAAAGATCTTAAAACAGAGTAATCCCCATTTTCTTATCCATAGAAATGGATTTTTTTCTTGTCATCAAGCATAGGGATATACAAGAAGAAAGGATCCAATAAAATTGCAACAAGACATGATAACCTTCCAAATTGACCTTATTTTTTTGCGGTAATGTTTTCAGCTGTTGTAGTCATATCAACATAGTTTATTAGTTTTTTGAGGCACTCTTTTGATGTTTGGTTATGAGAGACTACTTTAACTTCCTTTATTTCACACAAATGTCCACTATCATTATCAAAGTTGCAATATAAGCATTTGAAAGCATGAATTTTGTGTAGTTGAGGGAGATGGTGAATTTGAAGTGGAACGATGTCCTTTGCCAGGGTATTAATATAAGTGGAAATAATATAAGCAAATAATATAAGCTTTGTAACAATGTCCACTATCAACATACATCACAGGAACGAAACAAAAACAAATAAGTGGAAATACCCCTGCTATTAAAAAATAATTATGAGGACAAGTGTACTTCTTTGAAAAAGAATAAAATAAAAATTAAATTTATTATTCAAATAAAAGACCTCTTTACCTTCAATCTAGAAAATAAATGCTCGAAAAATAAGTTTGTGCAGCAGAAAATTAAGGACTGTTCAGTCATTCATTATTCAGGCTTTTTATCAAACAGGTAATATGCACATTCTATTGAGGCATGAATTTTGGTTTGAAAATCAAATATCTAAGTTTCAACACTTATACAAATCAGCATGTAAACTGAACAAGGAAATCCAATCAGAGATAAAGATTATGGAAAATCAAAGGCAAGCACTGAAATTTAAAAATAAAATAAAATGAAACAATGGAGAGACTGAGAAGGAAACTACGCATAAAACCTGCAAATGGCGAAGGAGAGAAGCGCAGGAGATTGAGAGATAATGAGACACGGTCATCATTTTTCCAAATGAAACGCAGATCCAAAACCTAACAAAGAAAGAGGATAAACAAGAAATTAGAACGAAACATAAATTGAACTAAAACAAAGATGAAGAACTCTGAATAAAAAATGGCATGTGTTTATTATGAACGGAGAGTGCGAGACTGAGAATTTGAGAAAGTAAAAATTGGACTGAGAATTTGAAGGAAGAATGAGCGAGAGAAACAATGTTGTGGTGGCTCTTGGCGATAGCTACTTTTTTTTTTATTTGCATAGTAAAATTTATTATTTTATAACTTTTTAAAGAATATTAAGTGACCGTGGTTAAAATGTCATGGGTAAAAGCCTTTTTTCTTGTAGTGGATGACTATATATTATGAATATATCTCGTCTGGTTAAAACCTTTCAAAGAAAAGTCCAATGAGATAAAAACTTAGTGAAGGAAAAAAATGACTATATTCATCGTCTTTTATTATACATTGTTCGGTCCTATTGAATTGTATAAGGATATCTCATGGGTATGCGCTCAGAGATATCTAAGAGATAAATATCTGATTGACTTATAGCCAATACTCTAATCACTGCGCACTATCAATGGGCATGTAGCCAAGACGTGGGTGTGTGCACAGAGTTGGCAGTAATGAAAAATAGGTCAAAAGTGTGTACCTGCGGTCTTTAGCCTTTATTTATAAGGATTACCTTCATAGACTTGGGCCTTTGAGATCTCCCAGTTGATATGAAACCTGCCTTGATTAATGGGGATATGAATCTTATCCCTTGATCCTCTCTAGATTATATGATTGTTAGGATATGGATCAAATCCTTAATAGTTGCCCCCTAGCTCAGTAGTTCGGAAACTCAGACTGCTGGGGTGCCTAAGTCTGATTGATAGGTCGGCCCTACCGAGGTACTATGATCCTGCCTTGGGTCTGGCGCGACTACCTCTTTCTGGTTTGGTTTTTTATATTGGCTTCTTTTCTCTTGAAGTCTCTAAGTGGTGAGGCGGTGTTTGCCACTTTTTGACTTTGAGCTCGGCTTCTCTTGCCGAGGTTCTTTATTTTTGACTAGGCTTATTGTCAGTCCTTTATATAGGTGTTTGCCTAAGTTTCAGGATGGCTTTTCGTGCCTCCTTAATAATTAACCCAACTTTGCACTCTCTGGCTTTAAGTTTCGTGGTTTCAGATTTGGCTCGGTTTTGCATACCGAGATCTCTATTAGCATGGATTTGACCTTTTGCAAAGGTGTATTGTACTTTAGGGAGTACGACTTTTCTTACTGCGACTTTCCCTTTTTGGATTTGGCTTGCTGCTTATGTCTTAATTTTGGGAAGGTCTTTCGTGCATTCTTCAACGAATAGTCCGGCTTCGAATACCATGACTTCTCTTGTTTTTGACGGACTTGGCTTCTTTTTCCATGGTCTTGGATTCTTGAAGGAGGAGTTCGCCTCCTCGATTTTAAACCCGAATACGTATACCGTGGCTTTTATTTTGAGCCTCGCTTCATTCATAATGGCTTTTTAATTTATGGCCAGCCTGTTAGGCCTTTGTGGCCAAAACCTTAACGACTTGGCTTTGCTGCTGTAGTTTTAAGTTACTAGGGCAGTCTTCTGCCTTTTTCATTTTAAACCCAGCTTCACATATCGTAGCTTTCTTTAAATTAACTTGGCTTTTGCCTTGTCTACACTTTTAAAGGCGGTATCTTTGCCTTTCTGATTTAGCCCGACTTAACATGCTGTGGCTTTACTGTTGGACAAGATTTTTTGCCGGTCTTGTTTGCGAAGGTTGTATTAACTTTCTTGAACTGTGCTTATCATACTGTGGCTTTTGTATTTGTGACTAGGCCATAGTCGCTTTATATTTCTGGCATTGACTCTCACCATATTTTGTTTGAGTTCGGCTTCGTATACCGTGGTTTTCTACTTTGAGCCACGCTTTATTAGCGGTGGCAAGCGGTGACTTTTTCATCTGAACCCGACTTCTTACACCATGGTTTTCTTATTAGATAGCCTGAGGTACTAGATCACTATATACAACTATAACGACATTAACCAAATGGCTGGTGTGTGTGCACAATGACAACATAACAATTAAAGAGAGAGATTAGCCTATAGCTATTAGATCTCCTATTTATAGGATTTTTACCTATGATTATATGAGTTATGGGCCTTTTATTCATAAGGTCAGTTATTCTTTTGCACAGCTGTCATGTGATTGCCTTTTGTTGGACTTCTAGATATATGGGTTTTGTGTAGGTCCATAACATAAGGTTTCTTATTTTGAATTTTGGATATTATAAAACTTTGTTTTTACTCCCTTAGTAAGGCACTATAATGAATGATTATCAATAAAATTTAAAGTTTGAATTGTAATTTTCTTTGTCCATGTTATAGCCAAAATATGAAATTATAATTCTTTTCAATATATTTTAAAAACATGTAATGAATTAAAAAGATGAAATATTAAAAATATGTATACTCCCCTGTTCGAGAATAGATTCTACCATCGAAAAAGATTATACAATAAGTAGAATTTATTTAATACAAATTCTAACTTTAATTGACTAGGTTTCAATAAAGCATATTTTTAATTATCAATAAGTAAGGTGCAATTTATTGTTTAATGATCTAGTTTTGATTTTGGTATAGGAGGACAACTTCATAGAATTGGGGTATTCGAAATAAAGGGTGATTTCACCAATAGTGATCTCGATACTTTATTGTAATAATTGGCCTTAATAGCATTGGGTTCCAGGTGACTATATAATTGTGGGATGCTTTACTGTGAGTCTGTGACATATAACTTGGCTATATATCAGCCTCTCACAATCAGTGCCTTCCTTAGTACAATCATTCAATTTACTCATTTAAGAACAAATCAATTAAATTAGTTAAATGTGATTTTTTTCGCAAAGGTTGCTACCTCAATGTGATTGTAGGATTAATTTTTTTGAGTATTATATTGGTGGATAAGTGGCTATCTAAAAAAATAAAAATAAAAAAGATAACAAAAAAGACCCTTCATTAAAAAATTCTCAGCTGGTCCACTGAATTTGCCTGCCTGTAGCCCATTCTAACTTGGAAACTTCTGAAGAGACAACCAAAACTCAAAAGTATTTCAACATATCCTCGTGGACGGTTTTACCCCTGAACGAGCTTCTGCGAAAGCCATAGGCAACTCCAATCCAACATACCCAGTGACCGACCTTCTTCCTCATCTTTAACTACTTAGTTGTCTTCTATCAATGCCCTCTCTTTCTTGGAAATAACCACCCAATAATCCCTCTCATTTTCCCACTCTATACATACCACATTTCCTTCTTCATTCACACCCTCTCTCACCCATCCTCTCTTAATCTCTCTCTAGTCTCTTGCTTCATCCATTCACCATGGCATCACAAAACCCAGAACCCCATTTCCATGATTACTTGCCTTTCATGGCCAACAAGCTCGGTGGTGACGGCCTCATAGACGAGCTCTGCAATGGGTTCAGCCTTTTGAAGGATTCTGATAAAGGGGTCATCACTTTTGACAGCCTCAAGAGAAATTCCGCTTTGCTGGGCCTCAACGGCTTCACTGATGAGGATCTTCGCTCTATGCTTAGGCAAGGTGACTTCGATGGCGATGGTGCGCTCAATCAGTTGGAGTTCTGTGTCTTGATGTTTAGGTTGAGCCCTGAACTTATGGAGGGCTCTAAGTTGTGGTTAGAGGAAGTCCTTCAACAAGAACTTAGAGATTAGTATTCTTGATTTTGTTATCTTCTTTTTGTTTTGTGTTTCTTTTCTTCCTCGTTGGTTGGTCACTTTTGGAAATTGTCCCATTTGTATCATGTGACTTGTGAGGATGAAAAGAGAAAGAAATGAAATAGCATTTCACATTTCTTCCATGTATATATTCCTCTGTTCACTTCAATTATTATGCCCTATGCTGCTGTTTTACTTAACCATGCGTATTTATTCATTTTTAAAATTGAATGCGTATCAGCAAATCAAAGGCCATTGAGCGTACATTTTTGTAGCTAATTGATAACTGAGTTAAACTTATATGAGTTCGATCATTCAATTAATTTTACGTGTCCTATATTCAAAAGAATAAGAAATCCTTACCTTAATTTTATATTTTGAGACTTTTTGGTGAGGAGGACCAAACCAGATTCTTTTGCTGGTTTATACGACATACTGGTGATTGCCTAGATTTGTTGAGTGCAAAGTTGAAACTGGTTAGGGATTGGCTACCACTGGATATAGTTTTCATGTATACAATAGTATAAAGATAACAAAACTGGATAACTTTACCGAAAAAATTGGATGACTTAAGTACGACAAAAGTTTAAATTTTTAAGTTTTCTTTGAATCAACAATTCAACTTAAATATCAATTTAATCCATTTTCACCATCAATTCATCCGTGAAAATATGTATGGTTATATATGCCAAACATCTCTGGTTTTAGGCTTTTAGCCTTCAACAAACTTTATTTTGAACTGGTTGTGATTCAGTCCAAATTAGCAGCAGCCAGCTACAATCTTGGCTCAATTGACCTAGAAAATCTACTAAAGTGGAGAGGAGTTGACCAAAGATAAAAGCGAGTCTCTTGAATTTGTCACTAGTCCTTATGGTTCATTGACTTTTAGAACTGATTAGATCTATTTTATGTTCAATGGATCCGTTGATGAATATCGTTTCTGAAATAGTAGGTGTGCAATTTGATCGCTCTTGTACACCATTATTGACGTCCCGTTTGTGGACCTATTTCTGAATTATTGATGCATGGCTTCTGGGAGTGGCATATATGCATGTACCTCCTTGTAGCCCCAATGTCTCTGGAATGAAACACTTCCTTCAAACATTAGTCTAAGGAACCAGTAGTAGGAAGAGAGACAATCCCAGGATGTGTCCATACAGATTATGTGCTAATTCATTCTTCACTTTACCAGTTTACCTAACAAAATGGGGAAGTTGAAGCAAAGTGTGAACAAAGTGATTCACTAAGATGATCTCGACCATTCTTAATGATCTTCAGTTGTTTTATGGCACCTGAATATTATGTCATTAATGAGCTGTTCTCAGTAAAATCTGATGTATTCAGCTTCGATGTATTACTGCTAAAGATAGGATATGGAAAGAAGAACAGAGGGTTTTCTCATTCAAACATTGATTTAATGTATCTTATGTTGTACCACGAGGCCTTTTATAAACTCTAGAGAAAAATCAAACCTTTCAAATATAAACTCTTACTGAACACGTAAATAAAAAGGAGTTTATTTTTTCAGTTACAACTTATAAGTAAAAACCGTTGGGAATTAAAGGCCTTTTATATGTTTTAGGCATGGAGATTTTGGAAAGAAAGAAGATCTCTAGAGTTGATTGATTCGTGCATGAAGAATTTATTTATTCTATCAAAAGCACTGCTGTGTATCCATATCAAGCTTGTATCTGTTTAGCGGCATCATGAAGATAGGCCTACAATGTCAACTATTGTTATCATGTTGATCAGTGACGGTGAAACTGACTTGCCCCAATCTAAGCAGCATGCTTTCCTTATGGATAATATCTTACTTAAAGCATTTCTTCTAGCAAGCATAAGTTTTCTTCAACCAATGGAACATTACCATGTTAGAGTCTCGATAAAAAAATCACTCTCCACTAAACCTTATAGTGTTAACTAAATCCCTACTCTGGAAAACTAATTTGTGGAGGACTTTTGTATATTGCTTTAGCACCCACTTAATCTACTTCGAAGCAGATGATGGCTTGTAAATACAGAGTTTGTAAATATCCGGTGATTTGTTTCAATGCCTAGTTGATTTCCTACATAATATTGGGTATGAAATTCGCTAATAGCATGTGTTCAGTTCTATTGAACCGTATAATAATACCTCAAGGGTATGCGCTCAGAGATATCCTATGGATAGGTATCTTGGTTGGCTTATAGTCAATATCTCCATCACTGAGCACAAGCAATAGACTTATAGCCGAGACGTGGGCGTGTGGGCAGAAGTAGTAAATGAGTTCAGAGTGTGTACCTGGGGTCTTTAGCCTCTTATTTATAAGGATTACCTTCATAGGCTTGGGTCTTTGAGATCTCTCAGTTGATATGAAATCTACCTTGATTGATGGGGATATGGATCTTATCCCTTAATCCTCTCTAGATTATATAGTTGTGATATCACTATCCAATCTAATTGCTAGTAATATGGTTGTTAGGATATGGATCCAGTTCATAACAGTTACCTACCAGCCCGGCAGTTCGGAAGCTCAGACTGCTGGGGTGTCTAAGTCTGATTGATAGGTTAACCGTACTGAGGTACTATGATTCTGCCTTGGGTCTGATGCGACTACCTCTTCTTGGTTTACCCTTTTATATTAGCTTTTTTTCTCTTGAAGTCTTTGAGTGGTGAGGCGGTGTTTGCCTTTTTTTTGAATTTGAGCTCGGCTTCTCTTGCCGAGGCTCCTTAGTTTTGACTAGACTTATTGTCAGTCTTTTATATAGGCGTTCGCCTATGTTTTAGGATAGAATTTCGTGCCTCCATAATAATTAACTCGACTTTACATTCCCTGGCTTTAAGTGTCGTGGTTACAGATTTGGCTCAGTTTTGCAAACCGAAATCTCTATTAGCATGGATTTGATCTTTTGCAAATGTGTATTGTACTTTAGGAGCATACATTTTCTTACTGCGACATCCCCCTTTTGGATTTGGCTTGCTGCCTATATCTTAATTTTGGGAAGGTCTTTCATGCCTTCTTGAACGATTAGTCCGGCTTCGAATACCATGACTTCTCTTGTTTTCGATGGACTTGGTTTCTTTTGCCATAGTCTTGGATTCTTGAAGGATGAGTTCGCCTCCTCGATTTTAAGCCCGAATACGTATACCGTGACTTTTATTTTGAACCCCGCTTCCTTCGCGATGGCTTTTTAATTTGAGGCCAGCCTGTTAGGCCTTTGTGGCCAAAACCTTAACGACTTGGCTTTCTGTTGTAGTCTTAAGTTACTACTGCCTTTTTCATTTTGAGCCCAGCTTCACATACCATGGCTTTCTTTAAATTGTCTTGGCTTTTGCCTTGTCTACACTTTTGAAGGCGGTATATTTTCCTTTCTGATTTTAGCCCGACTTAACGTACCGTGACTTTACTATTTGACTAGACTTTTTGTCATATTTTATTTGAGCTCGGCTTCGCATACCGTGGCTTTCTACTTTGAGCAACGCTTAATTAGCGATGAATTTTTAATTTGAGGCTAGCCTCTTGGGCCGCAAACTTTGTCATTTGGCTTTGTTGCCAAAATCTTGAATAGGAGCCCGACATCATATTCTGCCTCAATTTTTCTTTTATCTCAAATTGGGTTGTGATCCTTTTCTAGGATCACGATCTCTCCAAAATCATCTTCTCGGATTGGGGTGTGATCCTTTTTGTTAGAATCACATCTCTTAAATTCCATCTTTTTTCCTTTTCCAGATCGGGGTGTGATCCTTTTGCTAGGATCACATCTCTCCAATCCCTTCTTCATTTTTATCATGACTTGAGGTGTGATCCTCTTGCTATGATCACATCTCTCCAATTCCGTCTTCATGTTGATCTCGGGAGCCTAAAGTTATGGCTAAGGCTGAGTTGAAGCTCAAGGCCGAGGTCAAGCTTCAATCTTAAAGCCCTTGGTTGGGCTGAGTTGGAGCTCAAGGCTAAGGCTGAGCTATTAAACTTAAAGCCCTTAGTTGGGCTGAGTTGATGCTCTAGGCTAAGGCCGAACTTTTAAACTTTAAGCCCTTAGCTGGGCTGAGATGAAGCTCAAAGCTGAGACTGAGCTTTTAAACTTTAAGCCCTTCATTGGGCTGAGTTGAAGCTCAAGGATGAGGCCGTGCTTTTAAATTTGAAGCCCTTGGTGGCCTTTTTATCTGAACCTAACTTTTTACGCCGTGGCTTTTTAATTTGAGTCCTGCTTCTTTCGCGAAGGCCTTTTTATCTGAACCCATCTTTGTACGCCGTGGTCTTTTAATTTGAGCCACGCTTCTTTCGCAGAGGCTTTTTTATCTGAACCTGGCTATGTATGTCGTGAAGGCTTTTTTATCTGAACCCAACTTTGTACGTCGTGGTCTTTTAATTTGAGCCCCGTTTCTTTCGCAGAGGCTTTTTTTATCTAAACCCGGCTATGTATGCCGTGGTTTTTTTAATTTTGAACCCTGCTTCATTTGCGATGGATTTCTAATTTGAGGTCGGCCTGTTAAACTGGAATCCCTTGGCTGGGCTGAGCTCAAGGCTAAGGCCGAGCTAATAAACTCAAAGCCCTTTACTGGGCTGAGCTCAAGGTTGAGGTCGAGCTAATAAAATTGAAGCCCTTAGCTGGACCGAGTTGAAGCTCAAAGCTGATGTCGAGCTTTTAAACTTGAAGCCCTTCGCTGGGCTGAGCTCAAGGCCGAGGCCGAGCTAATAGATTTGAAGCCCTTAGCTGGGTTTAGTTAAAGCTCAAGACTAATGCTGAGTTTTAAAACTTGAAGTCCTTCTTTGGGCTGAGCTCAAGGCTGAGGCCGAGCTAATAAGTTTGAGCCTTTAGTTTGGCTGAGTTGAAGCTCAAGGCTGATTCCGAGCATTTAATCTTGAAGCCCTTGGTTGGGCTGAGTTGGAGCTCAAGGCTGAGGCCAAGCTTTAAATTTGAAGCCCTTAACTGGGCTCAGTTAAAGCTCAAGATTGATGCCGAGCTTTTAAACTTGAAGCCCTTCGTTGGGGCTGAGCTCAAGGCCGAGGCCGAGCTAATAAATTCGAAGGCTTTCACTAGGCTGAGTTGAAGCTCAAGGCTGATGCCGAGCTTTTAAACTTGAAGCCCTTCATTGGGCTGAGCTCAAAGCTGAGGCAGAGCTAATAAATTTGAAGCCCTTCGTTGGGCTGAATTGAAGCTCAAGGCTGATGCCAAGCTTTTAAACTTGAAGCCCTTCGTTGGGCTGAGCTCAAGGCCGAGCTAATAAATTTGAAGACCTTAGCTGGGTTGAGTTGAAGCTTTTTCCTTATGATTTAATGACCTCCAAGTCTTTACTTGCTCCATCAAGAATTGCGACATCGAGGATCTTTGTCAAATCGTCATCTGCTTGGATCTAGAGCTCCATTCTCGAGTCTCTCGAAGAATCAAAAGCCTTTTTTGTGGTAGGATTTGTCTCCTCACATATATGTGGTTTCAGCAATTTCAGGGCGCGCGAGGTCGCCTGCAATCTGTGGCTTCATGCTATGTCGCGCGTGTTCCTCACAGACGGCGCGAATGTTCGGTTCTATTGAATCGTATAATGATACCTCAAGGGTATGCGCTCAGAGATATCGTATGCATAGGTATCTTGGTTGGCTTATAGCTAATATCTCCATCATTGCGCACAAGCAATAGGCTTATAGCCGAGACGTGGGTGTGTGCATAGTGTGGGCAGAAGTAGTAAATGAGTTCAGAGTGTATACATATGGTCTTTAGCATCTTATTTATAAAGATTACCTTCATAAGCTTGGACCTTTGAGATCTTCCAGTTGATATGAAATCTGCCTTGATTGATGGGGATAGGGATCTTATCCCTTAATCCTCTCTAAATTATATGGTTATGATATCCCTATCTAATCTTAATAGAGTTGTTAAGATATGGATCCGGTCCATAACAACATGCAAGCAAGATTAGGTGTTTGATTTCAACTCATTCGATAAACTAAGTACCAATTACTCTAGGGGATTCTCATATTCACCTTCACAAACAACTGCAGCAATATTTAAGGCAACTCCATCTTTAACATTAAAAACTTGATCTTTGTTAAGTGATTTTTCACTAATACCTTGGAACTTTATATTCTGTACGCCTTCTTGAGGCCATCAATCTTTTATGCTTCAGTTACACTTTAGGTTGGAGCTGCTAGTTACAACAATGTAAGCACAGGTTTGGTAACAATTATTTAAAAAAATATATATATCTTTTTTTCTAAAATTCTTTCCCAAAGGTTGTAACTAAAATTTTTCTAAACACAAAATAAGTTAATCCATACCTATACTAATCCAAATTGTGATCCAAAGAGGAGGCGACTGTATTGACCTTAAAAGATGATTTTCGAATTCCACGATTCTATCAACAAGTGGCCAGTCTAGTAGAGAGTTTCTACACGGGACTACAATCATCCAATAAAGTTATGATACCCCTAACCTTTACCAGAAGAGAAAATATTTTTTCTACTTATATTTTGACCAAATAATAGTAAATTGTTGACATTTTTTATGAAAAGGTGAAATTTCGTTGCTACTTCTCTCATGTAAGGATGTCGACTTAAAAAACATTGCACCTTCTTGCCATTCCTGTAATATTCTTTTCTCCATGTAGTCGTGCTATCCCTTTCGGGACCGTTTGGTATGCGGTGTTTTTTTGAGATTTTCGGGAAATTGAATTTTTCAAAATTTTAAATTTTCGGATATTATCATAAACTGGATGTAAAAATTTGAAAGTCGAGATTCTCGGACAAATAAAAATTTCTCCTATATCAAACGCCCCCTTCATGTTATCTATCCTCAGTAAGCACAAAATTGACCTCCATAAAAAATTTAAATGATCAACAAGATGACAAGTTCTACTCACCAGCAGGAAGAACCATGGTTAATCTGTCGATTACAGCGTCAGTGCCAGCTTTGAATGAATGACATGTTTAGCTATCCAGTATAATTATTAATCAACAAAGACATGTCATTAACCTGATAAGAAATTCCAAAATTAATAATAAAATTTATGGTAGAATACCGAAAG
This sequence comes from Gastrolobium villosum, assembly GCA_032173675.1. NCBI lineage: Eukaryota > Viridiplantae > Streptophyta > Magnoliopsida > Fabales > Fabaceae > Gastrolobium > Gastrolobium villosum. The sequence goes on from JAVKPL010010771.1 coordinate 36,880, forward strand.
AAATTTACTCAATAAAAACATTGAGTTCAATGTTTTTATTTTTTATTTATTTTTTATACTAAAAAAAACATTGAACTCACTGGATTGGAAAACAGTATGAATGTGCCAAGCTATTTTCACAAACCGGACATAGCTATAGTTAATAGGGTTGGCAAAATGGACCAACCGGCCTAACCCGAAAAAATGAGTCGGGTTAGGGTTGACTCAAACAAAAAAAATGAGACAGAAAATCTAACCCAACCTGACCTGAGTCGGGTCAGAGTTGGCTAAAAAATATGGTTTGTGGGTTGACTTGAAAAAGTAACTCGCGAGTTGGCTCGTTGGCTCATTTTGAGCCTATTTAAATGAACCTGTAATATTAATGCACTAGCTATGTGGCTTCCCTAAGCTTGAACTAAGGGTTACAAAATAAAAAATAAAAGCAAAATATTCTAGCTTCGAATTTTCTTCACAACAAATTTACAGCAACATCAAGAAACAATCAGAATCACTTACTACCAAGTGAGTAAGATATTTGAACCAAACAGAGACAGCACAACCTAACAATCTAACAATATAAAAATGGCATGGATGTGAGAAGATCAGGGACTTAGGCTTAGAGAAGGAAGAAAGAAGATGGCAACATGTGGCTTTTATTCATTTTTGTATATTATATTATGTATTTTTTATTAAAAAAAAAATTCAATCCGCGAGCTAGCCCATTTAACCAGCGGGTTGGTTCATTTTTTTTGAGACGGCTCGAGTCGGGTTGGCAGCTCTTTTTTGCCAACCCAACCGACTCATTTTTAATAGATTACGAGTCAACCCAACCGGTGGGCTCATTTTTGCCAACCCTAATAACTAGCGATAAGTTGGTAACAGTGACTAACTGCAAGTCTGCAACAAGTCATAATTGAGTCACAAGTAATTCGGCCCCGTTCACATAACGAATCAAAAGTCGGCTATTTGCCGCATTTGGGATTTTTTCCCTTTTAATTTTTTCAATTGATTTTCAATATTTACCCGTTAGGGTCATATAATGTCGCAGGGACCCATTCAGCACTAAGTGCCGCGACCCTCCCTACGTCACGTATATATTTTTATTTTTTTTCAATTGAGGGACACCTTATTCTTCCGACACTCAGAGATTTGTACCATAATAATTTCATAAGGCCATAATTTTTTATTCAAGTATCCAAATCAGATTAATTTTTTTATTTCACATAATTTTTTTAAGATCTATACAATAATATTTCATTCTTCATATTTTATCTTGCTTAAACATAATTCAAATACCAAATTAGTATATTAAAAGTTCAAAAAAAAATCCTTTGGATCAAAGAGGCTCAATATCAAAAGTCCTTATCTTCTATTCCCAATTGATGTCGTCACCAGTGACGGCCAAAGTCAAGATGGAAACGCAAAGAGCTATCAGTCAACAAAACAAAATTTTCATCTCAGTTAAGTACAACAATAAGCGAGTAACACTTAGGGGGCGTTTGGTTGAGGAGAAATTTTTGAAATAGTAGGGAAATAGAATAGATAGGTAAATAGTAAGAAAGTGAGATAAAGTGAGATAGATAGGAAAATGTTAAAAAAAGTAGTTTGGTGAGGAAAAACTTTACTGGGAAAATTAGGTAAATTTTAGGAAATGTATGTTTGGTTGGAGGTAAGATATAGATGGGAAAATAATCTAAAATTACAAAAATAACCCTGATTGTAATTATTTTATATCTGTGGCATGGTACCCCTAAGCTGTGAAAGCCTAATGTCCTCAGCGACCAAGAATAGAAAGGGGGAAAAATATCTCTTTGTGTGGGGTTGTTCTTCATCTCAAGGGATCCGAATGTGAAAAAATTCTCTCTATCCAGCGACCATAATAAGGGGATCCGCTCTGTCTGCAAAAAAGAAAGGGGGAAAAGTATCTGTGTGTGTGGGCTTGTTCTTCGTCAAGGGATCCGCTCTGCAAGCAAGGGGGCATCGAGGCTGTGTTCAACAGTGAGATTAAAGCATACAAAGAAGGCACGAGCAACCAGTAGACGTTAGTGATCAGAACCGACCTGGGAGCGTAACGAAAGAAAGCGGATGATCAGAATCCACCATCGCAAGAGGTATGCTCATGGGTCTTTGAACTAATTTTTTATGGGTATCATCGTTGTTGTGGTCCAAAAAATGGTGTTCAATGAATGTATAGAAGAACCGTTATAAGTGATTTTTCTGTTCAATTCGTACGAAGGAAGCATTCACATTTCCCCCTTCTGATTGGCGAGAAATATAGTTGTCAGCCATGGTACCTGGTGTTTATGGAGCTAAATGAACAGGGACAGTTCCCTGCAAATAAGTTTTCCACACATTCATATTAGAACATTAACTATGTCATAACTTATAAAGACACACAAGCACGTTATATTATATTCGTATAAAAATTGGTCAGAACATAAGAAGTTAGGAATGAGTTTGTTGGATTAAAGTATTTTTATGTTGAAAATAACTTAACAAATAATTAATAATGAAATTTAAATTTATTTAAAGTGTATGTTGTTATGAACCCGTTGTTGAAATGTTATTGTTGGAAAGTGTTTCTTTTAAACAGGTTTGGTTCATAGTATAGAAATATGAGTTGGTTTGTTGCTTGTAAGTTTAACTGAACTTGTGATCTGTCTCTTTCTTCTTACCGCAGTAACCAAAAATAGTTTGTGACTGGTGGGAGGAGTCTTGCAACAGAGTACTGTATGAGCATTGACGGAAGAATGGGTGGAAGTAGGTCCGGCATAGGCGGAGGTGAAAGCCTAATTTCCAGGCATTCAGCATCCTCATCCCCTTCCAGGGTGAAGATGTGCTATTGTGGAGTGCCGGCTGCGTTGCGCATGTCAAATGCACAGAGGAATCCGGGCCGACAGTTTCTTTGATGTGCTAATTCCAGGACTCAGCATGATTGCCACTTTTTTGAGTGGTTTGACGAACCAAGTTGCCGTAATTGTCTGATAGTGGAGAAATGTATGAAACAACAGAATGTTTTGCTAATTGTAATTATTATAACATTTGGGATCATCATGATCACAATGTTGATATTCCGTTGACTTGTATTGTAATGGTTTAGGGTATGTGTCGTTGTGTATAGTTGTACTAATGTTGTGTGGATCTGTAATTTATGGTAACCGTCGACCATGATGGCCTTGACGTACGATTTCATCTTATGGGACTGATATGTACTTTTTGTGTGATTCACATAACTATGCTATGAAATTTGCTTATATGTCCTGAATGAGATGCTGTTAGCCTGTTACCAATGCTTTGAAGCTGTGTTGCTATTTCTGATCATCTATCCTCTGTTTCCATCTAGACAAATATGACTTTAATGCGTTTTATTCTTTATGCTTCATTAATGACTGAAACTTTGATTTAAAGAAGTTAAGTCAGGGATGGGATTTCTAATAGTAGCTAAGGAAACAAGATGAAGGGTTGTGGTAGACATTGTTATGATCCTTTGTGATTATGATTTTACATATTTATTGAAATTATAAAATTATTATAATAACTCATGGCAGAACAAGGCTTCATTCATGTTCTCTCAAAGTGTCCGACTTATCACAGAACAAAAGCTGTCTCCCAATTTTCTCATGGCAGTGAAGTTTGTGACATAATCTTAGTCTTGAAGATCAATCCGTTAGTCGCTGCAATTGTTTTGTAGCTCAATTGTAGTCGGATTCAGCACAGTGGAGTGTATGGCCAGTGAACCAGCAGGTGCAAAACTATAAAATATTTAGCATTCATCAGTCTAAATTTAACAGCCACATAAAAGAGGATGTGCTATCACACTCTATCCAATTTTCTTTGGGACTTGAAGGCTTATGTATTCCACCTTTTATGAACATCAGACATCAATTAGTTTGTTCAAGACAGTTATGAATGTCAATGAATGATGATGTTGTTGTGTGTGTCTATGCATATATGAATATGTTATTCATGGAACTAGTATGGATCTGATAATTTTATACAGAACAGGCCTGAATGTGTCTAACAATAGTAGTGTGCTGTATAGGAATTTTGTTGTGTTCTTTGTTCATAGTCATGTACAATTTTGATGCGTAACTTATCAAGCATCTAAATATATTTTAGTGATTCAATTAATATGAAGCAATTATGATGTTCATTATATTCAATTAATAATAGCATGACAGTGTCATTTTTTTTAACATTGCCAATATTCGTGCCTTCCATTTTATAAAACAAACAGACGATAAAATGAGAACTGAGTACTGAGTACAATAACACTATACATCATGGTTACTGTCATACATCATGGTTACTGAGTACATCATGGTTACTGAGTACATCATGGTTACTGTCATACAATAAGCTTGTCATTAATTGGACCACTCCTATTTTCCCATTAATAAAATGGTTGTTATAAAAAAAAAACTCCTACAGCAAACAGTGGGACTTTTACAAGCAACATTAGGTAATAATTGGCCCACTCTTATATTCCCACAATTGGTTGGAGAATCTGTTACAAATGGCAATGGATAACATCACAAAACAATACATATAAAATTCATTTCATTCTTTCAATCCATGTAAGCTTCTATCTTTGCTGCCATTTCTCATCATGGAATCCTATAGCACCACAAAACAGTTCGATCTAGCCTTGACAGCAATATGATTGTACCACTCCATTGAGTTCACCTGCAAGTTTAAATGGAACCCATTGCCATATACGTCAATAGTGTAAATAAAAAATTGACAAGTTGCATCTGTGCTTGACTTCAAAATGTGCAAAACCATGTATTCATGCTTATGGAATGTGAGAAATGCATGATTAATGTACATATGATTTAAAAATTGACATCAAGTTGTGCTGCAAGGGGTTGACAACTTACCTTCACATTCAGTAACATTTCTATTTAACAAAAAAAGTTGTGCTGCAAGGGGTTGACAAGTTGTGGAGATATTTCACAAAAAAATAACCACCTTTCAGTATCAGATTCATTACAACAACAGCTTCTGACCTGCATGATAATATTAAATAGACAGATAACATTATGTCAGTAATGAAGAACTGTCTCCATTTAATTCATACATTGTGAGAATTAAAAAACACACAATAATGAAGATTGATTACCAGATTATGAACATAATGCTTAGCAGTAGAAAAATAAATGGCAATGCAGGTAAACTCCTCAGCTTCTTCCAATTAAAAATATGATACATTTTGCAAAGACCCTTTCTTGGTAACAGAAACCAAGCACACAGTAATGAAGATCTACCAAAGCTGTACGTTGCAATACCCAAAGTTTTGTTGTCGTCATGACTATGAACATGTTATATATATTCCCCTTTCCAAAACCACACCAAAAGGTACCATACACAGTATGGCTATATACACAAACCCCCCAAAAAAACTTACACCCTATGTTTATAAAGAATTAGACAACAAGTCAGCCAAGAGACACTTCCTTCGCTGATCATTGCAATGCATGAAGATATCTGTCAAAGTTGTATCCTTTCCCAACTGCACGGCAAGTTTAACCATTTGTGAATCAGTCAGATCTCCTATTTTTTCCAGCTCTTCCATAATTTTACTCCCATTAGCTTGATGTTGAAAGCATGAAACCAGCTTGTCAATACCCTCACGGTAGTTTTGATTTATATCTTTCATAACCTCAACTATTGGAGCAACCAATGGATCTTCGGGTCTGTCACGTTTCTTTCCCCTTTTTGCGGTAGCAGTATACACTTCTGAGGGCGGCACAATTTCTTCAATTGGGACATCAGGTATCACTGGATCTGCTAATGGTGTGGGCATGTAGTCCCCCGTCAGGTCTAGATAGTCGTCAAATACATTAACACTATCTGCATTGCATGTTGCATTTGACTCCATTACATTGACCGATTGTCCCATTGTCTCTGCATTACCTCCGGTTGCTGCATCCTTGCCAAATACTAAACCCAAAATATCATAATGGGGGAAAGGCTTGTTGTACAGGCCCTTTGCAGTTGGGTGAGACTGTGGATAAACAAGTCAGTTAAACACTGAATACAAAAACAAAACAGACGATAAAGTTTTGCATAATTAAACAAATAACTTCAAACACTTTCACCTTAACCCAGTCATCAAATATTTCTTTCTCTACGTCAATCATTTTCTTCGAGTCGTTCCAACCGAAGCCACTCCCACCAGAACCTCCAGTCATTTCATAAATGGCATTATACTGTTTTTTCAACAATTTGACCCTGGATGTGATGTGAGGGATGGCTTTAAGTGAACAATCAGGTATCTTGAGATGCATCATCCTCTCGATTGCATTAGAGAAACCTTGTTTGAACCCGTTCTCACCTCTCCAAAGATGTGCAATTTCAGTCATACATTCGACTAGTATCTTATCTTCCTCGGTAGTCCAAGTGTGATTACGTTTGTTTCTGCAACTCTGGCTTTCCTCGGTCATAATTTTGATTTTACAAGATTGTACCTGCGAGAATCAGTTTCAAAATCAGTACTATTTCTAGCTCAATAGTATTCTGCCATTAAAATTAACACGATTTAAATACGTAACATTGCAATTTCATAAACATCCCTTAATATAAACAAACGAAAATTCAATAAGTACAGAACAGGGCCAATATTTTTGTCAAAGTATTTCATATTACAACTTAAACGCAAATAGCTTTAAGTGTACATAACATGATCGACAATGGAAACAAAAAACAAATTGCAAAATGATTGGTTCATCTCTGTTGAAATTCAAACACGATTCCTCCAGGTGTTAAACATGTTATGTGCCATTTCATCCCTGCGCAGTGTCCATGCATTAGATGACTCAACATGAGTGATCAAATCAATTCCTCCCATGTTATCTTCAACATGATGCATATCAACTTCTTCAGCGTCCAATGGGTCCACTGTCATCTCTCTCCGTATATGGTTATGAAGCAAGCAACATGCGCTAATAATCCTGCATTGAGTTTTAACGGGGTAAAATGATTTCGATCGGACAATAGCCCAACGCCCCTTAAGCATCCCGAAGCAACGTTCAATGACATTCCTTGCAGAGGAATGTTTCATATTAAAAAATTCTTGGGCTGTCCTTGGTTGGGCACCGTGCCTCCATTCACTAAGATGATATCGTTGTCCTCTATATGGCGTAAGGAAACCTTCCCCATTCATGTAACCAGCATCACCTAGGTAATAGTATCCTACATCACAAGTTACAGTTAACTTATATCAAAACATGTAATGTAGTAAGTAAAAAAACTTACCCACGATAAATTATCAACCACAAAGAGTCATAGTGCATACCTTTAGGAACCTTCAAACCGTCTGGACGACTTATGGCATCTCTTAGAACCCTAGAATCTGCAGCCGATCCCTCCCAACCAGGAAAGACGAAAATAAACTGACCATCTTGAGAACAAACCCCTAAAACATTAGTTGCTATGTCACCCTTTCTAGTCCGGTATCTGGCCTTATCTGCTTGTAAGGGGTTAATCTTTATGTGTGTCCCATCAAGTGCTCCCAAACAATTCTATAATTCAATTTAGACTATTAGTAACACGGACACACGCTTGGTGAATGAAATGTATAGCATGAATTATACCAGTACATGGACTAGTAACTTACCTTGAACCACTTCCACTTATCATCGGTCGAGTTTTCCAGGATTGGCAGGTCGTTTTAGTAGAACATTATGACAACGCAACACTGAAAGCAAAACATTAGAGAACTGTCTACTAATGGTTTCTCCCGATCTCATGAATTGTCTTTTAATTATCCTGTTCTTCACATCGTGAGCCAAAATGTGAAGAAAGATTGCAACCATCTCCTCTACACCCATATGGGTCGTCGGTTGAAGTTGACCAACGGTTTTAAGCAACCCACACAAGTTATGAAAACACCTCCTGTCCATGCGTGTATTCTCTATACACGCCGTGTCACTAATGTGAACAATCCTAAGGAAGTTTACTTCCCTTACTCTAGCCCTCCCACGTTCGTCCAACGAGACTCTCCTGCGTCTATTTCTCCGGTTTTCAGCAATGTGTAACAGAACAACACATATACTGACAAACATGTTAGTCAGTTGATGCAAAGACTCCAAATGAGTAATGAGTATGAGTATGACACTAAACTCCATTCCATTGTCGATGTCCATTATCTAACACGTGGAGGACAAAAAGATTCAGATAAGTAATTACCAAATAAATTAAATATTTTACTCACCGTACAAAAAATATTGAACCCAGCATAAAGATCGTATAATAACTAACTTTTTTCATATGAATATTTAAAAAATGTTAGCAAGGGGAATATTTAGATGGAAGTAAGGTGTCGAGGGAAGGTAACATTTGAGGAATTGGGTACTTAGTTTGCCTAATTAATGACACTACCAGATGAAAGAGGGATGAATATTTAGGCAGTACCCTGATTTGGTTAGAAAGTACTTGGGGAGAGTTTTTCCTAGTGAGGATGACTATTTTGCAGCTTTGAATTTAACAGTTTTTAGTCATGCATCCCTTTGTTACATTCCTAACAATACTAAGTGCCCTATGCAGATTTCAGGTTCGATTTAGGATCAATGCTTTGGAGACTAGGCAGTTTGAGAGGACTTTGATTGTTGCAGATGATAATGGTTTTGTGGAGTATTTGGAGGGATGTACTGCACCTTCTTATGATAGGAACCAACTTCATGTTGCTGTTGTGGAACGGTATTGTTGTGAAGGTGCAGAAATTAAGTACTCCACTGTGCAGAATTGGTATGCTGAGGATGAGGATGGGAATGGAGGGATATACAACTTTGTCACAAAGACAGGACTTTGTGCTGGGGCACACTTTAAGCTATCATGGACACAAGTGGAAACAGGATCAGCTATTAATTGGAAATATCCCAGTTATTCGGTTGCTTTGGAGGGAGATGATACTGTTGGGGAGTTTTATTCTGTTGCTTTGACTAACAACTATCAACAAGCGGATACAGGTACAAAAATGATTCACAAGGGGAAGAACACACAGAGTAGGATGATCTCCAAGGGTATATCAAGGAACTGTTATACAAGGCTTGTTCATTTGTCAATCATTATGATATGGGTATGTAGAGCCCACAACTATGATATAAATGTATTATAACAATGATTATTTAAGAATATTTACACTCTAGGATCCAAATGATATGGGCCTGTAATGGTCTAATAGCACTTGTGTATTAAAATCTGACTATGTATATTAACTTTGAATCCATGACAACAAATCAAGCATTCAGAGTACCTTATTTTTTTCAGAACAAGCCAACATACAGCATTATAGAAAATACTCCATCAAGGTACGCAAATCAAGCTATATCAGAACAAGCATTCAACATCAACAGCAACAAACAAATAAATTCCTTGAAGCCAACATTCTTAAAATGCAAGTATAAGGTATTGAAGATATGTGAAATTTATATATCAACCATCATACTATCTGAATATTAGTTATCAGTCGCTAAACAACAATGGGAAATAATATAAAAAAACAAAATTACCAGAATAAGAGTTTCTCCAAAACAAATCATTCCTCCCTTATTTTTTCTTTTACCCTTTATCAGAGTACCTTTTAAATAACAGAATCTCACTGATACACACTTGTTTTTTAGAAAATAAAAGAGAGGAGATAAAAGTAAGGGTGACTCAATGCTTATTGGTGATAAAGCAGCTTCCAATACATATCCTTACATCCAGGTAATTTCTTTCTTTTTTATTTATTTAATAAATTTTTTCTCTGCAAAAAATTTGAGATTTCTGTGTATGCTTGTCTCAGTATGCATTCGTGTTAATAATTTTGGTATATATGCTGTTAGATAAGTTTGAGCCTTGATAATAAATGGTACATAGCACAATAAAATAAAGGAAGAGGACAAAGAAGTGAAGAGTGAGACAAAGATTGTAACCGGAACACGAAGCAGTCACGATGAATGAGATAGGCAAATGGTAATG
>JAVKPL010010772.1:0-48192 GCA_032173675.1 Gastrolobium villosum
ACCATAAGCTGAACCATGGCAGTGCCATAAAAATCCCTTCTGCTCCTCTTCTGGAATACATCTCCTTATGACTCCATCAGAACATCTATAAAAGAGATATGGTTCATCCCAGATGTATCTCTTCACATCATGCAGAAATTTTTTCCTCTGCTGGTAAGTGAAATCCTTTGCCATGGCTCCAGCAGCTATATAGTTAGCAAAATCAACAAATCATGGTGGGGTGTCAACAGACAAAACTTGATCATGCACCGACTGTGCAACAGTACTTATGGCCAGCACTTGTTCATCCGGAAACTCTTCTCTGATCACTACCTCTGGACCCTCCTGTAAATCTGGCTCTGTAATCCTTGATAAATGATCAGCTACCAAGTTCTCCACTCCTTTCTTGTCCTTAATCTCTACTTCAAATTCCTGCAGAAGTAACATCCACCGGAGCAACCTGGGTTTGGCATCCTGTTTGGCTAACAAGTACTTCAATGCTGCATGGTCAGTATAAACAATAACTTTGGACCCTAGCAGATATGACCAGAATTTATCAAATGCATATACTATAGCCAATAATTCTTTTTCTGTTGTTGCATAATTCTTTTGTGCTTCATTCAGAATTTTACTGGCATAATATATAACATGCAATAATTTATCCTTCCTTTGACCTAGTACTACTCACACAACAAAATCACTGGCATCACACATAAGTTCAAAAGGTAATGAAAAATCAGGTGCCATGATTATGGGTGCAGTAATCAACTTGTCTTTCAACACATTAAATGCATGCAAGCAATCATCAGTAAACAGAAATTCTTGATCTTTTGCTAACAGCTTGCACAATGGTTTTGCTATCTTGGAAAAATCTTTTATGAAACGACGGTAAAAACCAGCATGTCCTAGAAAACTTCTCACACCTTTAACATTTATGGGAGGGGGTAGTTTCTCAATAACAGAAATTTTGGCTTTGTCTACTTCAATGCCTCTGTTGGACACTTTGTGTCCCAAAACAATACCCTCTGTCACCATGAAGCGACATTTCTCCCAATTCAGCACAAGATTACAATCTTGGCATCTTTTCAAAACACTATCCAAGTTTTCTAAGCATGCATCAAAAGTAAGACCAAAAATAGAGAAATCATCCATGAAAATCTCAATGCATCTTTCTACCATGTCAAAGAATATGGAAAACATGCACCTTTGAAATGTTGCAGGTGCATTGCATAGACCAAAAGGCATTCTCCGGTATGCAAAGATTCCATAGGGGCAAGTAAATGCAGTCTTCTCCTGATCTTCTGGAGCCACAGCTATCTGATTATAACCTGAGTATCCGTCCAGAAAACAGTAGAAAGCATGTCCTGCTAATCTCTCCAACATCTGGTCCAAGAATGGAATAGGGAAATGATCATTCCTAGTTGCTTTGTTGAGTCTCCGGTAGTCTACACACATCCTCCATCCAGTCACTGTCCTTGTGGGAATCAGTTCATTGTTTTCATTTCTAACCACAGTCATACCTCCTTTCTTGGGTACTGTTTGAACTGGACTCACCCAAGCACTGTCTGAAATAGGGTAAATCATTCCAGCATCAAGTAGCTTCACCACTTCTTTCCTCACCACCTCTTTCAAAGTGGGATTAAGTCTCCTCTGTGGTTGCCTTACTGGTTTGACTTCTTCCTCCATCAATATCTTGTGAGTGCAGAATGAAGGGTTGATGCCCTTAAGATCAGAGAATGACCAGCCCATGGCTGTCTTGTTCTTCTTAAGAACCTCCAACAACTTCATTTCCTCCCTCTCAGATAAGGATGCATTAATGATGGCTGGGTAGGTTTGATCATCCCCAAGGAACACATATTTCAAATTTGAAGGTAGTTCTTTTAACTCTACCTTAGGTGCTTCCTTAGGAATATCATCCACTTTTTGTTCAAGCTCTTCAACTACCGGTTCTTCCTGAAGATTTTCCCCATTGTTCTCTTCTTTACATTGGTCTTCCTCCAGTAACAGATTCTCTTCCCCTGTTACTTCATCCACAACCTCCTGGATGATATCAATCCTGAAACAATCCTCAACATCAACAGGATGTTTAATTGCTTCAAACACATCAATTGTTACTGTCTCTTCATTCACCCTTAGCATAAGCTTCCCTTGTTCAACATCAATCAAGGATCTAGCAGTTGCTAAGAATGGCCTCCCTAGAAGTAGAGGGCTTTCTGTATCTTCTGCTTCCATGTCTAAAATCACAAAGTCCACTGGAAATATGAACTTATCAACCTTAACCAACACATCTTCTACCACACCTTCTGGTCTCTTGATAAATCTATCTGCAAGGTGTAGAATAAGGTTGGTCTCCTTCAGTGTATTGATTCCCAAGGCTCTACATACAGTCAATGGCATCAGATTTATGCTAGCCCCCAAATCACAAAGTGCTTTCCCTACTTCCACATCTCCAATAGCAATAGGGATGCTGAAACTTCCTGGATCTTTCAATTTTGGTGGAAGTTTCTTCTGGATAAGGGCACTACATTCTTCTGTTAAAGCTACTATTTCACCATCCTTCGATTTCCTTTTCTTTGACAGAATGTCTTTCATGAACTTTGCATAGTGAGACATGTTCTCCAAGGCTTCAGCAAATGGAATGTTGATCTGCAACTTCTTAAAAATATCCAGAAATCTTGCATAATGCTGTTTCTAGATTTCTTGCTTCAACCTTTGGGGATAAGGAATTTTGGCATATGGAGACAAGTTAATGGGCTGATCTTGCTTATCAGCCATTTTCTTCTTCTCCCACTTCATCATCTTCTCGGGTGAAGAATTATTTTCAACTACTGCCTTATTTTTCTCCTTATCTTCCTTCACTGTTTCTTGTTCATCATCTTCCACTACATCCTCTACAATGACTTCTTCTTCATCCTTCTTGTCTTCCACTTTCTTTTGAACAGGTTGAAGCACAAGCCCACTTCTTGTAGTAATAGCCTTGCAGTGCTCCTTTGGATTCACCATTGTATCACCAGGAAACTTGCCCTATGATCTTTCAGATATCTGTCTTGAAATCTGACCAATCTGTGTCTCCAAATTCCTAATGGATGCTTCCTGATTTCTGAATGAAGTCTTTGTCTTTTGCATGAATGCAGAAGTTTCTTCCCTGAAAGAATTGGATCCTTGAATAAAATCTTGAGTAGTCTTGGACAACTGGGCAAAAGCTTTCTCCCATGCTGAGGAATCTCCTAGTTGTGATGTATATGGTGGAGGAGGAGGATTTAACTGATGGTTGGAACTGTAACTGAACCCAGGGTGTTGATTTCTATTCTTCCATGGTGGCACATATAAATTTCGCCCTTGGGTGTTATGGTTCCTCTGATCATACCATACTCCATTGACCTCAGCTTGTTCTGTAGATCCCCCATAATCACAATCATCTGTTACATGACTTTTTCCACAGATTGCACACACAGAATTGGTGTCCACTGAAGCAACCTTTTGATTGGATAGTTGCTTAATGAGAGCATCCAACTGTTGTTGTTGCTCTTTCTGAGTCTGCATCAGTTGATCATTCTTGGCTAACAAAGCATCATACCCATCCAACTTAATGATTCATGTTCTTCTCTCAGCCACTGGAGCATTGTCAAATTCCTAAGATGCCAAAGATTCAAAATTATCAATTGCCTCCTCAGGAGTCTTGGTTGTCAATGACCCACCAGCAGTGGCATTCACTAATGTCTTAGTGTTTGTAGTCATCCTCTACAGAAAGATTGCTGCCTGATTCCACACTTCAATTCCATGTTGAGGACATTTCCTCAACAATGTCTTAAACCTTTCCCAGGCCTCATAAATAGACTCTGACTCTTTCTGCTTGAAGCCTGTGATCTCATCCTTCAACTTCGCCCTCTTGGATGCTGAGAAAAATCTGGCCAGAAACTTGGTTTGCAAATCATCCCAAGTAGTAATACTTCCTTGTGGCAATGACTGCAACCATCTTCTGGCATTATCCTTCAGTGAATGAGTGAATCACCTTAACAGAATAGCATCTCTTGTCACACCATTAATCTTCACAGTATCACTCAACAACAAGAAATTTTCAATATGCAGATAAGGATCTTCTGCACTTGTTCCAGCAAACTGTTCCTTTTGCACCAACTGTACCAATGCAGGTTTCAGTTCAAAATTATTTGGCTCCACAGTAGGTCTAACCACACTTCCAATGGGTGGAATGATAGCGGAAGTCATGTAATCTCCCAGTGTCCTTTGTGGTTGTTGCACATGATTTTCTGCCATATTTTCTGCCTGTACTGTAGCACTTGATTCACCACTGTCCAACAATTGCTGCCTTCTTCTGGCTGCCCTTCTTCTCCTTCTAAGTGTCCTTTCTAATTCTGGATCAAACAACAAAGAGTTTTGATCAAAAGTACCTTGCATACACCAGAATTACAAGAGCACAAAGATTCATACAACAAAAATTAAAATGCTGAAAAATAAAAGACTCAATCTCAACAACTGATGGTGTTCATCAATGTTGAACATCAATTCCCCGGCAACGACGCCAAAAACTTGTTGTGTAGATTAGCAAGTGCACTAGTCATACAAGTAATAAAAATGATAAGTAAAGATCGTTCCCACGAGGAATTGTGTCAAGCACTGATTATCCACTTGTTGTTGATTTGAATCAACCAAAGAGTTTTGAATTGCATGAGTTTCTTGTCACTAGAAATGTAAATTGCATAAAATAGAATAAGTTCAAAACACAAAAATATGAATATGAATTAAAAACAGTAGTCAGATATCAATTTTTCTCAAGTATGAATTGATGAATGAACCAATTTCCATCATGAATTCTCTATCATGTGATGTTAATCAACCTTTTACTTATCATCAAGATGTAATGTCTTACTACCTTGATGGGTACATTAATCAGAAACCCCAATGTCTTGGTGATTCCTTTCATAATACATGCATTAATTACTAAGGTCTTAAGATTACATTAATATCATAGCATCAATGTCTTGACTACTATAATACTAATGATGAAGTTGTCAACTTTAAAACAATGCAAACATGTCTGTTCTACATTATTTCATTAACAAGAATGATTGATCAAGACAACTTCATACAAATCACATAATAGGAAAACATAACTTCACATTAATTATTCATAAATACACACTTGAGTTCCATTGAATCAGACTACAAAGGACTCTACTCAGACATAATGAAAATAAATACAAAGGAAGAAGAGAGAACAAACTCCATTGTCATGGTAGTAGATCTTCAATCTTCAATTGTAATGCTACACTACTCCTAAGAATTTGTGAAATAAAAAGTAAGAATTCATATCCTAAGATCTGATACAGGAGAGGAGAGATATGGTAGAAAGATGGGAGAGAAATCTATATGTGTGTCTAGATAGATCAGAATTTTTAAGACCTTTTGCCTTTTATACTGTTACAATTTTGCTGAAAAATAATGTGGGCGCTAAAACGGTCAGAAATGGGCGTTTTAGCGTCCGGCTTGATGCGTGACCAACTGCTTTTAACTGACGTGGGCGCTAAAACGGTCTGAATGGGTGTTTTAGCGTCCATGGCTGATAACCTCTCAACTGATTTTAACTGACTCCAACGCTAAAACGCTTGATTTGGACGTTTTAGCATTTCAGAACAGAGAAGAATTCCACATCAGGGCGCTAAAACGCTCAGTGTGGGCGTTTTAGCGCTGAGCTCCAGAGGCTTCCAATTCTGATTTGCAGCAGCGCGCTAAAACGGTCTGTGTGGACGTTTTAGCGCTCAACACCAGCAACTTTCTCCTTCGAACTGCAGCAGCGCGCTAAAACGGTCAGTGTGGCCGTTTTAGCGTTCAACACTTAGGCAATTTTCTCCTCCAAAATCTTCTTCCTTCTTTTGATGCTTTTTGGGCTTCCTTTCCCTGCAAGACAATGTAGATTTTCACAAAGCTTTCAGAACTTGCACTTTAGGGACTTCTAAGATATTAACCTCCCTTTTCATCCAATTACTCATACAAATTAATCCTAATTTGTGCTGAAAAACCTGATGAACCAGGGGTTTGTCATCTGGCCACCCCTTTATTGTTTATGTATTCTTGGTATGGACAATTGGAAATGGTGGGGAGGTAAAGTACCTCTTTAATGGAAGTGGGGGAAAATGACACCTTCTTTCCCCTCACTGTTACTTCATCAGTGATGTCTTCTTGAGGTAGCCTCCTCATTTGGTACAGGAATTCTCCCACCATGGAGACATTCATCTCTCGGTCATCAGTGGAAAATCGAAGCCACTAAAGCCTGGTCAGGGTGTTCTTCACGAAGGGAGGTAGAACCAGTTTGTCCTGCTGCAAGGAAATGTTTCTTTCGGGAATAAGATGGATGATGGGTTCAGTGAGCTTAGGTTCTTGGTCACGGTTGGCCACAGGAGTCACTCTTACTGATAGCTTAGTCATCTTTTAGCAGAAAGGAGGTTAGGGCACAATGCAGAGGGTAAGAAAGAAAGGTTCTGAGTTGAATGGAAGTAGTAAAACTTGAAGAGAGGAAGGGTTGAGTTTAAATAGACAATGGAGGAGGATAATGGAGAGTTTTCTGGGACGTGGAGGCTAAGGAGCGGGGGTGTAAGAGGTGGTGGAATGGGGATGCTTTGAAATGAAAGTTTAGTAGTTGATGACCAGTGACTGATGATGATGAGTGTGGGGAGATGGAACGGTTTGAGTTAGAACGTGGGAGAGAAGGAAGAGATAAGGGTGCAGTTGTCTTAATGGGTGAAGAGACTGTTTCTTTTTCATGGCACGTTTTCAAGATTTACAATGAATGCAAATTTGATATGGCTGCGTACCTTTTTGAGTTACTCAGCAGGGACAGGTGTCCCAGCCACTCTTATCTCTTAACCCAGGGGACGTCCCCTTTGTCTTTTCCTACTATATATATATATATATATATATATATATATATATATATATATATATATATATATGGGCATGATCCTTTGATACCGATGTCAAATTTTAAAATTTGACATCAAATCTTAATCATTAATTTTTGTCAATCAACAATTATCATTTATTGAAATTAATAATTAATTAATAAATATAATTCCCAATAAATGATAACCGCTGATTGGCAGAAATCAACGGTTGGGATTTGGTGTCAAATTTCAAAATTTGACACCGGTGTCAAAGGATCCTATATATATATATATATATATATATATATATATATATATATATATATATATATATATATATATATATATATATATAACAGGAAAAAAAATAATAGATAAATAACTACTTCTAGTGTAATTCTAAACTACTAAAGGGAAAGGGAACGTAATAGTATATTATCTAAATAATTACTATTTACTATAATTATTTTTTATTTTTTATTTTTTATTTGGAAGAATTGGGGTTGTGTGGTCAGGGACCACCCCAAAACTACGTTCCTGGAAAGGACGTATTTTATTTGGATTTTTCTTAGAGTGGAACATCAGACGTTCCTTCCTTTTGGGAGCTATGTGGTTAAGAGTAACCACCCCAAAACTTTGCTCTTTGTTAGAGAGCAAGGGTATCCACTGGGTTGCCTCCCAGTCAACGCTTAGTTTAATGTCTTTAGCTAGATATGGTACTTAACTTTCATGTGGATTCAAAAGTAGTTGAGGGAACTCCAGTGTCCCCTGGTAGTGATCCTGGTGTTCTTGTTTGGAGATTGGCAGCAATCTATCCCAGATGGGACTCAATGTTCCTAACCACCGCATCATTCCTGGTGATATATTCTTTGACATAGCTTTCCAGGGTGCTGATGCGTTGGTCCTTCAAACGTTCCACTGCTGCTGCCTTGCTGGTACTGCTGCTGTTGAGTATTGAATGGTCTGTGGTTCATGGGAGGCCTCCATTGGGGATTATGGTTCTAATCTTTGGAAATAGTTCCTCCAGGACTTGAATTGGTATTGCGTCCTGCTTGTGGATTGTCTCTGGTGAAGTTCCTGTTGCCAAAATTTTCTGCATAACACACCAATGCAGTTGATGGGCAGTCTGTTGAGTCATGAAGGTCACCACAGGCTGAGCATGGTTCTGTTTCAGCTGCTGTGAGTTGTAAGACTTCCATCCTTAGTGCTTCTTGGTCAACTTTCAGGTTCTTCACCTCATTCATGAGTGAGGCTAGCTAGGCTTCCATGGCAGTTTGTTTATCCAGTTCTATTATGCCAGGCTTCCTTACTGGGTTCACCCTGTCTATTGTCCATTGGAGACATCTTTCAGAAGTTCCTTGTATGATTTCGTACCTGGATTCAAGTGTCCCTAAAAAAAATATCCTCCTGCAGCAAAATCTAGATTAGATTGAGAAGTATGGTCAAGTTCCTTATAAAATGATTGTAACACTCCCCAACTCTCTACCCCATGGTTTGGACATTTCCTGATGATGTCCTTGTATCTCTCCCATGCCTCATAGAGATTTTCCCCATAAAACATTCTGATGTTAGATATTTCTGCTCTACCATCAGCTTGTCGAGACATTGGGAGAAACCTCTCTATGAATTTGTTAGAGAGCTCTTCCCATGTGTGGATTGATCCAGGGGTGAGAGTTTTCATCCATGTTTTTGCTTTTAAGCCCAAGGAGCGAGGGAACAACCTCATTCTCATGCTTTCTTCTGTCACACCCTTAGCTTTGAAATTATCACAAATATCTTGGAATGTGGTGAGGTGTGTGTACGGGTCTTCTACAGGGAGTCCATTGACGACCCCTGCTTCCCTAATCATGTGAAACATGATAGGTTTTAGTTCAAAATTGAGTGCTACAGGAGGGAGGACTACTCCCCTGTCTAGTTTGTTCCTGAATGGAGCAGCCAAAGTTCTGAAATTTTGTTAAGGAGGAACCTCTTCATTGATATTGTGATCAGCCATATTTTCAAAAATTTCTCCCCTGAGATTCCTGTTTCTTCTATGAAGAGTACGTTCTGGTTCAGGATCAAAGGGAAACTCAGGTACTTCAATGGAGTGGTTAGAGTCTGTTTCTGACTCTTCACTCATAAACCATAAACACAAATTATATATACAGCAAATGTAATGATAAGGAGAAAAAATATATAAAAAAATCAAATATACAGAGTATGTACTGAAAACGGTAAAGAAAACAAAATTTAGTGTTGCTATCCCCGGCAACGGCGCCAAAAACTTGTTGGGTGGTTTGCTGAGGGTGGAAAAATTTAAGTTCTAATGGGGGACGTTCCTCTGTTCTAAATAGAACACAGATTCGTTCCCTTACTTCCAACCCAAGTGCGCAAGTGCACGCATTGAGTAATAATGGGTGTATTAAGGCCCAGATTATCGTTCCCACGAGGATAGAACTCTAGATGTTGTCTTATACTATTTTATAAAGAATGAAAATGAGAAGAAAAGTTAGTGAATGAACTATCTGGTCAGACGTTCCTTACTGTCTTTACAACGTTCCTCAGGAACAGTAAGTGCAATCTGGTGATAAATAATTGCTCGTTGCGTTATGTATGTGATCCTTCCTGTTTAGAAGAAGATGAGATAATATTCATTGAAGTTTGATGGTTTCAAGATTAAATAAAGTAAAAATATTTAAACAAAAATAATTATAATTAAGAGACAACAAGATGGATGGTTTTAAAAACAGTTTAACAGAAGGAAAGGATTCACTGCTCCATTCTTAAATAGTTATTTTCTCTGCTCAAGACTTAACACTTTTTGACTTTGTCCCAGTTTCTTATCTGACAACTCTGATTCCTCAGCTCATGGACTAGATGGCTCACAAGTTTCCATATTCCTACGGCTCCCTTGACTCCAACAGGTACTCAATACAGAACCTTAAAATGGATGAGTTGGCCCTTTATTCCTAAGGTGACCAGTAGTGTTTTTGCCATGACACTACCTTCCCCCAATGGCTAAGTTGTCTAAAATCCCTTTCTTATGAAAGTTTCTTTCTCAGTATGTGTTCAATTTCCATTGATACACAATGAATATAGCTTACTTAGCCAGAGAAAGACAAAAATCTTCAGTCAAGAGTTTCGAAAATAGTTCTTTAAGAGTTTTGCAGTTTATCTGTTCCACGGATAGTTCAGCCCATGGCTGATATTTTAAACATAATTATTCTAATCTCAAATCCCATAGACCGGAGATTCAGCTTAGAGATAACGAATGGAACGAAAAGAAGAAACACTTATATTAAATTGAAAATACGGTTTACAACGAAGAATAAAAGTGGAGAAGATGGTTTGATGCTCGTGGGGTTGATACAGAAGAGAGAAGAGGGGTTGTCACTTAGCTATAGTTACAACTTTAAATAAAACTAACTACTACTACTACTAGGTGATCTTCTTCCTTTAGGACTTCAATCCTTCCTGAATTCGATGATGTTTTTGTGTTTGGGATTTCCTTTTTCTAAGTAGAAGAGGAGCGGAAATCTTGTAAATCCTTAGGAGCTGGTTCTTTGAGTGTCAGGACGGGGCGGTGGCACAGTGTGTAGAAGCTTTACAAGTTGCATTGATGGGACAATATTTGTTAATGATTAGCCATTTTCTGCAGTCCCCCATGTTGTGCTTCTTTTCTGGCTAATGAGAACTCTTGATTCTCTGCTCTTCACGTTTCCTGGTGCTTGAGTGGTTCAACACCTCTGCTTTTAGAAGACTTTGTATCCACGTTTCCTCCAAAATGTACAGAGGTATTAAATGAGTGGAGCAGGTGCATTAAATGCTTCTCAATCCGTTCCCTTTTTAATATATTTTAAGGAATAAGTCACCATACGTTCCCCCACTGTGTTTTTGTCACAAATGTGCAAAACAAGTGATTTTTATGCTGAAGTTGCTCATCAGATGAGGGAACGCGCGTTATTTTGCCATCAAAATGGGCTTAGATGGGAACGAATTTATGTCACATCATCTTCCTTGGTGAAAGATAGCAGAGGAGGGTCTGGTTTGCTAAGGTCTTCTTGAATTTGGGGTGATCCCGGATTGAAAGTACCTTTTTCAGATACTTTCTTCTAGCGCTTACAGTGTCTTCTCCTCCCCCAGAGCTCCACTAATTACGTTGCAATCGAACTCTGCCTCTGGGAAATCATCATTATTGGAATCATATTTCTGGTTCCTTTCTTCTTTCTTTTTCTTCTCAGTTACCGGACTTTTACTTCTTTTCCGGTTTCCAGACTTTCTTTTGTTGTTTTTAGCACCTTGGGTCTTGATCACATACTGGCGTAGTTTACTTTCTCTAACAAATTCCTCCACGGCATCTCGGAGATCCCAGCATTGATCCGTGTTGTGACCCGGTCCATCACGGAGGGCGCAATATTTGGACTTATCCAAACCTCCTCTATCGAATATGGGCCAAGGTCTATCTACTTTTTTCATCTCCGTCATTGCGACTTCCCTCCAAATTTGAGAGCGTGAGGCATTCAAAGGAGTATATTTATGATATCTACCAACCCGGTCTCTGTGATCTAGGATCCTGTTTCTTGAATCCTTCTTTTTGTTACCGGGTTGTTCCTTTTATCTTGGGGTCGGGCTCCTCCTTTGTGGACTTATTTTTTTACCTTCCTCTGATAGCACATTTGCTATCTCCATTTGTTCGAGTTCCAAGTATTTCTTGGAACGAGTTCTGAACTCTTACAATGTCCACATAGGGTCTTTGTATACCGAATTGGCCAATCTAGATGATCCATCAAGGCCAGCCACAATGAGGTGAACATGAACATTTTCTTGCAATCCCAGCACTTGCAAGGCAACATCTTTGAACCTGTTAAGGTATCTCTGGAGCGTTTCTCCGTGTTACTGACGTATCTTGCCAAGTGAGAATTCGGATTTTGGTTGTTTTTTACTAGTTGCAAAATTCAGGAGGAACTTTTGTCCAAATTCCTCAAAAGATCCAATGGAATTGGCAAGGAGGGTTGAAAACCACGTCTGCCCTGCCCCAGTTAAGGTTATTGCAAATATTTGCGATATAAGGGGATCATCTATCCATCGGATATACATGTCCGTATCAAAAGCAACTATGTGGACCTGTGGTTCCTGGCTTCCATCATAATTTGGCAAACGTGCCGAATGAAATGAGCATTTAGTATTTCACCAGTGAAAAGGGCTGTTATTATAGTGCCCCTTGCTATATTTCCTCCTATAGCCATCGGGTTCCCCACGTCCTCCAGTGGCTTGAGCATTTTGGTTGGGATGTGTTCCATCCCGGTGCAACTGCCCGTTTGCTTATGCTGAAGCGTTCTGGGTCAAGGTTTGCGCAGCAGCGTTCTGGTCACCTAATGCAAGGTTCTCTAGCTTCGGATTCAATGTACTCACTGGCTCTGGGTTAAGATTTCTTTCACGGCCTTTGGCATCCTGGCCTTCAGTTCCTCCCGCACCAGGTCATGTCATCCCTCTCAAGCGTTGCCCCGGATCTTGCATTCTACTTGCATTTTCTTCCCTCTGGAAGTCTTCTCTTCGTTGGAGATTATTTTGATTCTCCATCTCTTCCATCTGCGCCAAAATTGCTGCAAACGCATTTTGGGCCAGCCGAGAATCAGGATCTGCTGACTGGGCGACGTGCGCAGCTAACTCCCCAGGATGTTGAGGGGGATTGTTCAGAATTGGAGCCACAACTTGGTTGCGGGGTGCTGGAGTGGAGGCTGTGTCTGACACATCCTCACTGACATGGACATGATCATAATCCACATCGTTCTCCGACTGGTTTTGAGGCTGATTCACCTCTTCCAAGACTGGATCCAGGGGCTGATTCTGGTTTTGGGGTGGCTGCTGGCTATTGCTCCTTGTATGGACTACTATCCTTGATCAGATTGGTGGGAACTTCAAATTCAGAAAAGAATTCCCCACAGACAGCGCCAATGTTTTGTCTTATAGACAGAGATGTTCAGCCCAATGGACTGGTATGTTAATCTTGGATCTAGTGCCCTCTCCAAGGTATCTATAGAAGACCCTTGAGTCAAGCAGATCACTGTGCCCAGAATACTATTAACGGCGTTGCCAATGGGGTGTGTGTGCATACAGTGACAACATAACAGTAAGAGAGAGAGCATAATGTACTTTTAGGGTTTACCTTTTACTTATAGAGGTTACCTAGGGTAACGTGGATAGGCCTTTAGTGCCTCTGATAAGGTGTCATGCCTACTTGCTATGCTGTCGTATTAGGATTAGTGTTCTTGATGGATATCTATCCATGATTATATTAGATTTAAATCTTAGATTGCCCCTTATTGGGCCTGCCATTCTACGGGCCCTCTATAGAGGTCCATAATAAGGATCATATGAAGATAAAAAAAGGAGAAAAAGAGAAAATATAAAACCATCGTAAGAGACAATTTTTATTTCTATAGTGAGAAATATAAACCTGCTCTCACTTCTTTGTGTGCAAGACCATGTTGACATAAAGAAAATCAAGTAATGTTATCAAAAAAATAATAATCAAGTAACCTCATAAATCCACCACTTTCCCAAACGTGAAAACCTAATAACAGAGCACGTAAAAAGCTTCACACTCCTTCGGAGAGTCACAGAATCCTCGAAATGGGTTTATTGGCAAATGCAAAGCCTAACACTAATATCACCAACAACAACAACATCCACAATAGTGGCATGGGTTTTCTCCTAGTTTTCTTCCGAGAAGATAACAACACCACCATTGCTAACAAAACCAACCTTCTCTCTTTACCATCTTCATCTTCATTTAAAAGAACCAACTCCAATACCCTTTTCTCCAAAGCTCAATCCACCATTTCAATATGTGTCTTCTTCCTCTTCATCACTCTCCTTCTCTTCACCCTCTCCACCTTCGAACCCACCACCAACACTCTCCATCGTCGTCACCCAATCACTCCCAAACCCAAAACCCATCTTTGGTTACCACACAACGCTTTAAACGGTGACCGTTTTCCACCAACGGCACTTCAAAGAATGGGTACTCTTTACCGAAGAGGAAACAGAGCCATGAACGACCTTGTCATTGCACACGTTGTCGAAGACACTACCCACGAAGAGTTTAGGCTTTTCCTCAGAGTTCTACATCGTTCTGGCATCACTTCCAAATCCGACGTCGTTTTTATCTTCGCTTCTACTTTCGTGATGGCTAGGTTTGCCAACATTGTTCGTGAAGAGAACCACTCGTTCTTGTCACTCGTTCAGCTTCACTTTCAGAGTCAGTTGAACTCGACTCGTTGGAGCAAAGAGACCGAGTTAAGGTTTGACGTGACTCGGTTCGTTGGGGCTGCTAAGAAGAGAGTGGAAATGGGTGAGCCAGTTTGGGGTAAGAGAATTCGAAGAAATTCGAGTGGTTTAGAAGCAGGGGAGGGTGAGTTGACTCGGATGAGTTATGGATCGGTGCTGAGTTTCGACGCGAACGAGCTCGACCCGGAGAACTCTCTGGCTGGGTTTCTAGACCGAGTTCCGCTGAGTTTGAGAAGATGGGCGTGTTACCCCATGTTACTCGGCCGAGTCAGGAGGAGCTTCAAGCACGTAATGCTCGTGGACGTGAAGAATCTTGTAATTCTTAATGACCCACTCGAGCGAGTCAGGAATCGGAGTCCCGAGTCAGTTTTATTTTACCCAAAGGTGAGGACTGAAAGCTCAAGGGGAAAGCATGGTAAGAAGAACTCGGTGATAACTCAGTCTCAATACCGAGTCAACTCAGCGGTTGTAATGGGTGGCGCTCGTGGTGTTAGGCGATTATCGAATGCCATGTTGGTAGAGATTGTTCGAGCGTCAATGCAGCACAAGAAGAAGAACTCGGTGTCCGAGTCCGTGATTCTGAGTCAACTCGTTCGCAATGAGTTCTTGTTGAAGAGCGTTGATTTGATCACTTTAAGTGAGTCAATACCGGATACGAGTTCACTCGCTGCGACGAACTCAGCTGGTTCGACATTATTTTCAGATTTTATAATGATTCAACGGGGTATGGGTAATTATGACCTTAATTCTGTTATTAAGAAGCATATTTGTTCTTCTGTGGTGGATTCTTTTGTTTATAGAGATTGTTAGCAATTAGAAAAATAGGCGAAAAAAATAAGAAAATTCATATATTCATTGCCCTTTCATAATTTTTTGAAATAAAAAATCCGTGGTTAGTTGTACAGATTTAAAGTTATACCAATGTGTATCAATGAATGGTTGTAGTAGCTGACAGAAAATTTGACCCTGCAAGAAGCAATTCCTAGGATCGAATTGTTAGATTAAATTATTAAGTTTATTTTCTTGAACTATTTATCTGTTCGTGTTTAATTATTTTGTTTTGTCATATATATATATATATATTTAGAAAAAAATGTTTGTCCCTTTAAATGACACAACTTATATTATTTCACACTCATAAAGAGGTGGGACCCACATATATATATATATAGGAAAAAATGTTTGTCCCTTTAAATGACACAACTTATATTATTTCACTCTCATAAAGAGGTGGGACCCACATTTTTTTTGTCTACTCTCTCTTCTCCATAATATATCCAACTTTATATCATTTAAAATGATACACATTTTTTTCCCTAACTTTATCTAATTTTAACTCATTTTTATAGTTTTTTTTTTTTTTAGAAATTTTTTTCTCATCATTAGATTTAATTTCATGTATAACCGTCATCGATTGAATTAGTAAAATTGTGAATTTGTTATTTTTACAATTTAAATATATTTTTTAAAGATTTTTCCATGCATTCATAAATTAATCGAGTCACGCATGATTATAAGAATGATAAAAATTTTCCTACAAAATTTTAGTACAGTTGCATATTCAATATTTTAACTTGAGACCATTAATTAAGATAAAATAATCCCAAATTAGTTCATTTACATATTCGGTAATAATTTAAATATTATTTGATTTAATTATAATCCAATTATTAATTTAATTAATAAAATCGTAATCTAAGATTTCGCTCTTCACTTTATGGGAAATGGCTTGAGCAGTGTGCTCCTTTTTAAGGAAAGTCAAAAGGTGAGGGCAAGAAAATTGGGAAGAAAAAGAAAAGGAAAAGAAAAGTGTTTTCACTAAGGGGATGTGAGTATGTGACTTGTGAGGCACCTACGAGCAGGGTAGCTGTAAAGCGCATTCATTAGAGCCACGTGCTTGTGGTCTTTATGGCTCCGGCAACCTGCGCGTTAGCAATTAATAATATCATAAGTGTTGCTTTTGGTATTTTATAATTCCAGCTTTTTAAGGCGTAAAAGGCCCTAAAACGAGCTTATTATGCGGCTTTGTTTTTTCCACTTCTGCACCGCCTGACTTTAGTGGCCAAACGAGACCTATTGCTTCGATCGGCTTAAAAGCAATTGTTTTGGGTATACATTAAAGCAAAGATGTGTATCATTTTAAAATATATAAAATTATATTATTTCAAGTAAAAGAAATAGATAATTAAAGGAGGAAAGACAATCGATAAAAAAATATAAAGATATAGATCCCACCTTTTTATAAGAGTGAAATGACATAAATCATGTCATTTGAAAGAATAGATATTTTCCCCATAGTTTAATTAATGAAGACAATGGATTAATGAATTCTTAATTTTATTGTGGAACTGATTTAAGTGTGTTGTGTGTATTTGGGTTAACATTTATAAGCTTAATTTTGAATGATTTTGATTTTGTTAAATTTATTTTGGTTAAAAGTGAATTTGAATTATAGTGATTAATATTTTAAAAAATAAGCGATAAAACTTAATATGAAAATTTTAACCCAATAGAATTTTTTTTTCACTTCTACTTATATATACTTTTAGGAATAAAGTTATTATAGGTCTGAGTCATACCCACATATTAAAAGGCCCATGAGAAGACAACATTTAAAGGAAACTAATGGAAATAAATGAAATGTTCCTTTAATGCTATGAATCCTAATATGATACAAATGAATCTAGCAATAAGCCTCAAGAATAACAGAATTCCACTACCTACGGCTGCAGGTAAACTATATAAATAAGAGGTAAATCCTATATATACGACACACATTCTCTATCTTATTATTATGTTGTCAATGTGCACACACACCAACCATTTGACAACACTGTTATTCTTAATGCATTGTGATCTGCTACCCTTAAAAGTATCTCCTTCATAGATACTAGAGAGAGCCCCAAGATCCAATATTAATATACTAGTCCCTCACAGACATCTATATCCCTGGGATAGAATATTTGACATCGTCTGTGGGAAAGGTAAACTCATATTCCCATGATCAATGTAACACCCCGTGTATATCCGGATTGTTATCATATTACAGTATTAAGCGCAACTCAATTAAATGTGGAAACTAACTTTTTTTCCAGTTATGACATCGTTATTATTAACCAAGTTGATTACTTAATTCTTTTTCAAAACATTGCCTGTATGTAAATTACAATAAATAATTAACTGAAATACCTCATATATAAATAGGTGTGTATCTAGTCACGGAACCACAACACGTAGTCCGAACATAATCCTGATTCATTATACATCACGAGTCTAAATAAACAAGACATAATCAATGTGGCATGGACAATCCCCATGCTCACCAAACAAGGCAACAAAGGCCATCATAGTCTTAACACAAATAGCAACATAATGGCAATAAATCACGATAAAACAAGCAGGTATAACAGCACAACATCATATATCTCAACTCAGCTCTGGCCTCCTGCCGCCCGAGGTATCAACTCCCGAGGTACCTGAACCTGAAAATGTGCCCCAAACGTGGGGTGAGATCTCTAAAAAGAAATCTCAATAAGACAAGGGGCCCTCAAGGATCTCTCTACCCCAAGCTCACTTACATGTGCAATATAAGTTCAAAAGCAGTATAATAATATAAATTCCAAACTCTGTGCAATGCAGCATATAATCATCTCACGTGTGTCAGAATCCTACTGGACAGAGAATAAACATGCAGGAATTACACACGTCAACAACCCACTGTACAAGATGCTACTTGCACCTCACCCACAGAATCACCATCTTGTATGACACTACATACTCAGGCTTACCGTCTAGGTGGAACAACACATACATGTCATAAGGCACTTGCACATAACAGTTCAATAGCATTTCAATAAACATCATTTCATGAAAACACATAATGCATATAAACCATCCCTCCATGAGGTATGGTGGAACCAACAATGGGCAAAACCGAGGACACGAAAGCTTACCTCGCAAGCTAACTATCCAACTCAAGAGTCCAACCCAGTCCAAGGTCCACAAAGAGTACTCACACACTCTGTTTATACCAACAATCATATCAATATTCATAATCTAATAATTCATGACATAACGACAATGTTTCCTTTTACGTTTCATACCGTTAGGCTTCTCCCAAAGCCATAAGCCCTTAATCTAAGTGATTCTGACTTAGTTCAATTATTACAAAGGTTCAACTTAACCACTCATGGGTCCACAAACCCAAAATACCATTCTGTATGAACAGGACAGTACCCATCTCGAAATTTCCAGAATATCCGAATATATGTCGGGGTCATATCCAGATATCCATATCTGGATTTCATATCCGGATATTTCGCGACAGAATGCAACTTTTTGCATTTCGCGTAGATATCCCTCCAAGGTTGTGTTTTTAACACATCTATACGTCCAAGAACCCATTTTTAGGCATATTTAGACCAGTACACATACTAGTTACTTAATCATCTCATTAAACATGCCAAGACTCCACTTTTATCAAAGAAGATCATGATCAAAGGTTCAAGAACATACCCCAAAGCCCAAAACAAAAAATAAGAGTGCTCTTGGAGCTCTCAAACTAGCCCCAAGGTGCTGACTCCAAAGGTCCACGAAAATGAGCTTCAAGATAGGTCCTTTCTTCACAAAGCTCTCAACTTGGAGCTTCCACAACCAAAGCAATGGCTCCCACACCACCCAAACTCAGAGGCATTCCCCAAACCCCCAAGTTAGCAGCTACCACACACGCAAGCAAGGACATTTCTGCCTCAATGTGACCCCGTTGAAGTTGTAGCAAGGTTGGCCAACTCAAAGAAGAAGAAATGAGGAAGAAAGTTGGGTTTTTGAAGGAAGGGTGGCAAGAACTACACAAGGGAGCTCATGGCAACCATGAAGATCAGAGAACTCTACGTAGGAAGGGTGGTAATTGCCCTAAAATTTTGTGCCACTAAGCATTTATAGTCTCATTAAGTTATAAGCGTCGGTATGAGCGCTAATAGCTCCGCTAATCATTTTAATCCCAAACTTTGGATTCTGAACCTAGCCATTTTTCTAAGATTTATCATATTTTTATTTTATTTTTTGCAGCACTTTGTCAGTACGCGCTTTTACGTAGCCGGAATCATTCCTAAAGCCAGTTCTCATTATTTCAGCCCCAAACTTGTTATAATAGTCTTAGATATTATTCTAGGAATATTCATACACTTATTATAATTTTTTTGGGATACTTCACCGGTACACATTTATACTGAGAAGCAGAACCGGTATCTGCATTTTTTGTCATAAAAGCGACTTCCAGTGTTATTAATGTAGATACAAGGTATGTTTTGATGATAATAAAATGGCAACAACAAAAAGAGAAGAGCTTTGGTCAAGAGCAAAAAACATTAACCGTATGTGGATATTGAAGATGTATGATGTAGCCACACAAGAAGAGTAATGTTATATCAAAGTGGCAAGATCATTGGATCAAAAGCAACAAGGAATAATTAGAAGAGTAACACCAAGATCAAAGACAACTAACCATGGTGAAAAATGATCAAAACCAACAAAGTGTCAAGCATTGTCATATCCAACAAGTCAAAGCATCAAGTTCAAGAAAAGATCCAAGACACAAGACATAAAGCTAAGTCTAAAACCATATTTGGAATATATCTTTAGGACTTAGAATATATGTGAGGGTATATGGTAGATTGCATTGCATGAACTCAAAGTTTTTCACAAGGTAAACGTATTTTTTCAAATTGCATAATCATAATCTTTATATACTTGAAAGAAATTTGAAAAATCCAAGGAAAAGATATTTGATATATTTTATAACTTCAAAACATATTTATCAAGTCAAGATCTTTCACAAAAAGTGGTTGGAAGCAAGCTAGAACACATTTGGACCTAAAATTTGTTGCTTAATTTCGCTGCTGCCTTCCATACAATTTTTCGTATCTAAAATGATGGATTTGGATCTTGTGGTCCTCATAAAAGTTGTATATCTTTCTTTTATATTTCCAACGAGACCAAGATCACATCAATCCGACAAGTATAACTCAAGTTATGCCCAAAATACGAAACAATGTTCTTGTTGTCAATACAGTATTCGAATACCTGATGCAGTATTCGAATACCTGATGAAGTATTCAAATATCACACGAAAAGTATTCGAATAATTGCTGGGAAAAAACATATAACGGCTATAAACGAATATAAATGAAGTATTCGAATACCACACGAAAAGTATTCGAATACTTACTGGGCAAAATGCATAAAACGGCTATAAACGGCTAGTTTTCAATGGAAACACTATAAATACATTCCTCATGACCCTAAAACGTATTGTTCACCATTCCTACACATCTTAAGGATGATTTGAGAGCTTCTACACATTCATTTGCATATTCTTTCATATCTTTCAAAGATCAAATATATTTGAGCTCATATCTCGAAAATCCATATACCCATAGTGCTTCAAGTTGTATATCCACACTTTGAGAGTGTATATTCATTTTCTAATATTTCCCTTCTTGTATTCTTGAGTTGATAGGGTTGTGAGACCCATTGTTTGAGAGGTATCCAAATACCCAAGTAAATTTGGAGTGAATTGTAAGGTTCCCAAGTACCCGTAAACTTGGAGATTGCAAGGTATCCAAGAACCCGAAATCTTGGAAGATTGTAAAGGTTTATCAAGCACCTGTGAAGCTTGACCATCAGTGAAAGAGTTGATCGAGTGGCTTCAGTCTGGACGTAGGTCATAAGTGGTAGTGACCGAACCAGGATATATTGTGTTAGCAATTCTCTAAACTCTAAACTCTTTATTTCTAGCACTTTAATTGCTTCTTTGATATCTTGTATGTGCTAGTATAAGTTCTATAATTGTGATATATTATATATATTATGGATTGTCTGAATGTATTGATTAGCTTTCCACATGTCAAAGTTTGCTTGAAATGATTATTCAGAAACTAAAAGGGGGCTTTTGCGAAATTTTATAATACTCAATTCATCCCCCTCTTGAGTATGGAAGCCACATTCCTAACAAGTGGTATCAGAGCTTAGTGCCCAGTTAGAGGTTTAACCACCTAGAGTTAAAGATCCTTGTTGGGGCTTCCAATATAATTTAATTTTAAATCAAACAAAAAATGTAAGGCTTTGAATGTGATAAACCACTATTCTTTGATGGTGAGGATTTTGAATATTGGGTAAAAAGAATGGAAGTTTTTATTCAATCAATTCATCTTTATATGTGGCATGTTATAGATGAAGGTTTTTCGTTGAAAATAGAAGAATGCATGAATGATTTCAATAAAAGATGTGTTGTCTTCAATCTTGAGGCTATGCAAATGCTTAGAAAAAGCGTATATGATGATGCATATGCTAAGATTAAACATTGCATGAATGCTAAAGATATATGGGATACTCTTATTGCTATCTATCTTGTCAATGATGATTCTGTGCATAAAGATGCATATAGAGAGCAAGAAGAGCAAAATCCATTGCAAGAAGAAAAATATGATGAATACACTCAAGAAGGGATCAAAAGTGATCAAAGAAGCTCAAAATCTCTTTGTGACAATGATGACATTCAAGTTGAGGTAAATAATATAAACCTTGATCATAGTCCTTAACATGATAATTTGCAATGTGCGTATGATGATTTGAAAGATAGCTTGTTGAACTTAAAAAATAAAAATTCGCCTTCTATGCAAAGTATTTGCTTCATTGAGAATCAAATTCAATCTTTGAAAAATATATATGATTTTCAAGAAGAGGACATATCCTTGAATTGTGAATCCTCAACCATTCTTAAAAATTACAATGATGTTGATAATCAAGTTGAGAAACTATCATCCAAACTCTCCATAATTGATAATCCTACATGCTCATATTCCATGTTTGAAAATGAAAATAATAGTGATACTTTTGTACAAGGAAAACCTATAAATGATTATGGAAATAATAGTCTGGACAGTGATAATAGCAAGAAAGCCAAAAATTTGAAAGTTGAGCTTGAAAAGAACAAGTTATCTTGCAAACACATTATATGTAATTATTGTGGTAAAGTAGGACATATTTCTCATTTGTGCTATCATAGAAGAAATTCTTGCAAGAGAAATAAGTTTGTTTGGGTTGTCAAAAGTTCTATAAATGTTATTTCTAACCCTCAAAGACCCAATATGAAATGGGTACTAAAAAGTCCTCCTAGCATTTCCAGTGTGCAAAAAAATATTCAAAATTATGGACAAAAAAGTCAGGAGAAAAAGGAATCATCAAGGAAAATGCTTCCTAGGTCCAATGATGGAATTATCTATGAAAGAAATCATGGAACTTCATCCAAAGCTTCTCACATGCACAAGATGGAACCCAGAAGGTTCAAAATCCAAAAAGAGAAGCAATGGATAAGAAAAAGTGTCCACTTGATTACAAAGGCCAAGGTATCAAATATCTTTACCTCTTATGCTTATTTACATGTGAATCCAATGAATATGAGGTATATATCCTTTAGGCCTTAGGTAATGGATAAGATCGTATGTGCTTGGTTTGAATGCTGAAAATTATGAATGACACATGATTATATTTATAGTTGTTCACTTATATGTTGATTTCTAACATAGCTTAATTGTTTTACGCATATCTTGAGTTACAGAATTCATTTTTAAGCGAAACCAGTGATCATTGAAATCTATCTTGATAAACTTTAATTCTGGAAAATTTCATAATTTTTAGTCGAGTGTAATGCGCCCAGAAATCTCGTGAACGTGGTAGTTCTGTCATAAACTCTATTTTTGACTAGTTTACTTAAAATGAACATAACTTGAGCTGTGTAAATCCTTTGAGCATGAAACCAGTGGCATTACAAAGATAGCTTAATCAAGTTTAATACTGGAGATATTTAGAATTTTTGGATGTGTACATTGTTCCAGTAAATTCGTGATTGTAACTGTTTTGTCAAATACTCTATTTCTAATGCAGTGAATTTAACTGGTCATATCTTGAGCTACAGAACTCCGATTGACATGATCTATATCTTGTTAGAAAGCTTGAGATGTGTACTATAACATATCCAAAATTCAATTTTTTTGAATTACTGACGAATTCCCATTTTAACTACACGATTACGGGTTTATGAAAAGGAAACTGTGGAAATGTTATTAACTTTGTGCTTAATGCTAAATTGATTATTTAACTTATTATGCTCGGTTTGTGTGTGATATTATTGATTAGCATAATGAATTGATGATCAATGACTAACCCCTATGGATCCAAAAGCGGATACCAAAAGTGCTTTGAATTATAGGATTACAACTACTTTAAAAATGTATTCACGTGAAATAAGTCAATTCAACTTGAGACTTGAAAAGCATGAAAGTATCCAACATATAAGAAGGGATGAAAGCATGATAAAGTATAAGGATATTTATGATAATCTCAAGGAGTCACATTCTAAATTGAAAGAATTCAAATACGATGACTTATATCCCTCTTTGTGTTCTAAATGCTCTATAACTGATAATTAGGGAATTCTTTGAAACTTAGTTTCTATGCTTATATATTCTATTGATTGTGTTATTCTAGCAATATGCCCTAAATGTTATTATATATGCTAGTAGGCACATATATTTGTTACAATAACATGATAATCTTTTTTGAGCTTGATCTTTAAAGTATATCCTTTTTTTTACTTGGAGTTATACATGCACAAAAACGATTTCACTTCTTTTGTTCTCTGCTTAAATGTATCATATGCTTACTTGAATATTAGGAAATTAAATATCTTCTTGTATTAATTACTTGACATATGCCATACTCTTGAAACAAGAAAAATATGTGTAAAATGCTAATTCCATGATCTTTCAAGTATTGGTTTTTGAAAAGAAATTGTGTCTTTTGGATTGGCATATGATTATGCTTAAAATTTCTCATCTATAATAACATGACTTATATGATCATTACTTGCTTCAAAATGTCCCAATATGTTTTGATGATGGTCATATATTTCTTGTTAATCTTGAATCATGCTTTGACTATGTTTAAATATATATTTTAAGATTCAAGAGCATATGTGCTTCATTTATGTTTGAATATATATTTGATAATATGATATATGGCTTATGTTGTACATCAACCTAATTTATGCTTGGAGATGTGCTTAAATGATATTTGTTGCTAACCTTTTATTTGAAAAGCTTTAAGAGTTGACTCTACAATTGGTAATCAAATATGGCAACCAAATATTAAAGTGCCAAGCATATGTGGACAAAGAAATAGATGAATGAAGAGCACCAAAAGAGACTTTCTTCACTTCATCACAAATGGAAAACTTAAAAGGAAGAAAGCTCAAGTGCCTAGGATCACCGTGAATAAGGAACATCACATCAAATTTGATCTTGAAAAGTATCACTATCCGTAACTCTTATGGAGATCTATAGTATGGATGATATGATACTTGTTCCTTCCTTACATGAGAAATATGGTTAGCACGACAAAAATGTATAATTAGATCTTATATCTTGAATTTTGTCATTGCATATAGAGTAAACCTTTTTTTGAATATATACGTATTTTGATTCCAATAGCATATTTCATTAAGTTGGAACTTTAATCAATAATCATCTTGCTTCTAAGTGGTATAATTCTTATGAAAATATTTTTCAAAATGAGTTTTGACTTGATTTTGAAGAAAAATCTCTTATGTCATTTGAGAGAAGCTTTTGAAAATCTTATACCCTTGAGAACTATTTCAAGATGTTAAAAGTATCTTTCACCTTTTTTATCTTGAAAATTGGAAAAATGTTTGGATACATGTGTAATAGTCTCTCTACTTGCTTTGAAAAGTGCTATCAAATATTAAGAGAAAATTTAAGGAAGTTCCAAACATCAATATTTTGAAATGATTTACAAATGTGAACATTTGGAAATCCAAAAGATGAGTCTTAGTCTTCAAAATTTCTGTTATTTCAAGGCTTTTAAACTAATGAGAAAAAGAGGAGAGATGTTTCAATATTCTTTTGATTACACTCAAGGGATATGCTTTCTTAAATGGAAAAAGTCTTTATCTTTCTTAAATTCTTTTTGAAATGAGAATTAAGTTTAAGAATATTTATACTTAATGGATTAAGAGAAAGTACATTTTGCCAAGCTCTTATTTATGATAATGTGCTTATATGGTTTTGGCAAACATACTTCATTTGATCTATTTTGTGTTTCAAAAAGAAAAGTTTAACTTTTTTGTTTAAGAAAATTCTTATAACTTGTTGTTATTAATTATTTGATTCAAGTGCCTTTTATATCATCCATAACAATGGATACATTTCTCTTAATACATGCATGTGTAATCATATGACTTATATTTTACTAGTATGCATGATTTGAGGGGGAGCCTAGCATTTATTTGTTATATCCATCACTTGGCTTATAAAACAATTATGACAATGGAAGAGTCAATATTTTTTGCTTTTAAAGAGACTAACTCTATTGTGCCTAGAAAGAATGTTTGTGATGGAGAATGGAGACTAACTCCAAGAGCTTACAAAGTAATGAAAAATAAAAATATTTGAGATACTTCAAAAAGGTTTAATTTGGAAAATACTCCATAAGTTAGCTAAGTCTCCCAATCTCTCTATTTGCTTGCATATGACACGATATTGCAATAGAAATGTGTGTAGATATGTCGAATGATTTATGCTATTAAACTCACTCGCTTAATACAAGTCTACGAATCTTATGCATACTATTATCAAAGTCCTGCTAGTCATATGCCCACAATTTGCACATATACTTGTACGCTAGCAAAAATCAGAGCAATCATTTGTCTTGATATCTCTTGCTTTATTGATTTTATTTCCTAGATATTTTGGCAATTTGGCTATATACTTGGATTGTATGCCCATATTGGGTATCTTGACTTGTATGGATCATTTGTGTTGGATTTATGATATATTGAGCACTTCGAGGTTTAAATCCACTTCCATGGCATATTTGCACTTACTTGAATCATTTGGATGCTCTATTATATGCCTTGGCTATTTAATTCATTTTGATGTTGCCTAAGGGGGAGAAAAAGTGCCAATTGAGAAAATATAATATACTTCTACCTAACATGTGGAGAAATGGTAAAAATAAAGATGAAATGGGGAGAATGCACTAAAAAGGTAAAAATGATGTTTGTTGAACCTAGAATTCTCACACTTTTATCTTTGAAACCATTCATGGATTAAGGGGGAGCTTTGATAGTTGCTTTGAGATTATTGTTTTGTTGCTAAATTACAAGTTTTGTGAAATGAAATTTTATGCTTATCTTGGTTTATGTTTTTTGATGTTGTCAAAGGGGGAGAAAAATATGAAAATTGAGAAAATTATATTCTTCCACCATATACATATATCTTGGTTTGTAATGCTTAACTTGCATAATTATAATGTTTTGGAACCATTCATAAATTGAGGGGGAGTATGATATAAATTATTAGAATATTTGTGATACTAACCCTATCTCAATTTTAAGTTTGTCATCATAAAAAATGGGGAGATTGTAGATACAAGGTATGTTTTGATGATAACAAGATGACAACAACAAAAAGAGAAGAGCTTTGGTCAAGAGCAAAAAGCATTAACCGTATGTGGATATTGAAGATGTATGATGTAGCCACACAAGTGTTAGCATATGGGTGTCCTAGAGACAATCTTTTGATTAAATAAAGGACACTAGATGTAGAACTTTGTTTGTCGCAAATAAATGAAAGCACAATTTATTCAGTTTCATATTGTGTCTCGATATTACTGTTAATATTATATGAACGAACTGGATAAACCCCTTGGAATAGAACAGGTATCTCTTGAGTATCTGTGATGAGATCACGATCATGAGGATTCAAGGATATTGCATGTCTATTCCTAATCATATGTTCCTAGTCTAGAGACACTGAGTTTGGGGATCAGTGATCTCGAGTAAAGACTAGTACGACTTATCTACTTGTATATGGATACAAGGTAAAGACCTCATGAGCTGCAGATATGGAGATATCTTAGCTAAAGTCGTGGGTGGATCTATAAGAGTATAGCTCGCACTGAACAGACCCAAAAAGAGACTCTATGAGGAAATCTCACAGATAGTGTCATTAGAGTAATCTCTTTATGTTTGGGTATGTCTTTCCTTAGACCAGAAGTTATTACCTAGACTGTGTTCTTGAAGGCATGTTTTGATTGTATACCTCGTCTGCCTGAAACATGGAGACTCATAGGTATACTGTTGGGCGTGTCCTTAAAGGGCACAGGGCTAGGGTAATAAGCTGAAGGAATTCGTCAAATCTCTGTGAGAGATTAGGTTATCTGTAAACCGAAGAAATCGGGATGACATTTACAGGGACTCGGGAATCTATGCATAGTAAAAGAGATCATGAGATGATCTGCCTTTAGAGTCAGTAAATTGAAGATTCCCTATTTCGAATAAAGCTTACCCTAAACCGCAGGGGTTGATACATTTCCTTACCCTAAGTTAATGGGAAGATAACCGAGACGAAGGGAAATACATACGGTAACCAAATATGTGCAATAGGTTGATCAAGTCATTAATCTGACTAGTTCTGGGGCAACAAAGCATTGCTAGTGCTCTGTGTTGT
Organism: Gastrolobium villosum; assembly: GCA_032173675.1. Lineage (NCBI taxonomy): Eukaryota > Viridiplantae > Streptophyta > Magnoliopsida > Fabales > Fabaceae > Gastrolobium > Gastrolobium villosum. The sequence continues at coordinate 27,734 of JAVKPL010010772.1, forward strand.
CATTAATTGGGTTGTGGGCTTGTTGGGCCCAAGCCCAGTTATGTCAGTAGCTAAGTTGGACCTAATGGGTCACACACTAACACCTTGTAGTCATGATGGACTAGCTTTAAAGGTATTGGGCCTAATAATGTTATTAGCCCAAGAAGCTGTTTGGAAGCCCACCTAAATGGGTGGGTGGTGCATGGAGTATAGTAATGGGCTTGGATAGTCCAAGCCATTACTAATTAATTTAATTAGTTAAATTAATAATCAAATATTTGAATTTCGAATTTTGAATTTGAAATTTGAATTTTGAAATTTGAATTTAGAATTTGAATTTCGAAATTCGAATTTGAATTTGAAATTTGAAATTTGAATTTGAATTTGAATTTGAATTTTGAAATTCGAATTTTGAATTTGAAATTTGAAATTTTGAATTTTGAATTTTGAATTTGAATGTTTGAACGTTTGAATTCAAGTGTTTGAATTCGAATTTGAATTGGTTTTGAAAAGTTGTTTCATAACAAAAGGATAAGACAGGATCTTATTGGAGCATATTCCTTGGATGAAGAAGCATCTTTGGAGGCTCTCCCTAGGCTGTTTGGTGCGCAACTTAGGTGATAAGAGTGTTATCTTATCACTTAAAACAAACCTCCATTCAGATTTGGTGGTTGAGGGAATCAGTGGGTGAGTTGATTCAAATTTTGAATGCAACTACTCAATGTATTTGGACCCTTTCTAGGGCTGAATTATCCGCATGAGAACTATATACTATATGATAGTTTATGAATTTAAGTTTAAATTAATTTGAATTTAAATTCATGTGGATAAGATTGGAGGTTGTTGGCAAAGTTAGTTTTGCAACAGCTCCACCTTATCACACTGTTTCATGCGCAACTTTCAAAGAAATTTGAAAGTTTGTTTTCATTTTGAATGATTGAATTCCCTCCTCCTCTCCAAAGGGTGCGCATAAATATGACATGTTCCTCACCTTAGGTTTTAGTGAAAAACCTAGCCAACTCTCCTCCATCAATGCACCATTCTGTAGGGTAGCTCAGTACACCTTTCCAAACAGGATACCTGGCCTCCACCTTCACCACTTGTGCGCATAGCAAGCCTCATTGTGGTGTTCATCTGGTGGCTTTCAAGAAAGAGTTCTTGCATCATAGACGAACGGTGGTGTGGATCACCATTAGAGGGTTTGAACCCTTCAAGCCTGACATCTCATCTCCCTGACTGATCAGGCCAAAACAAGGTAACATCATGCTGTCTTAAAGCATGAACCTATGAGTGCATGTATGTTCCGCAGTAAAATTTTTGTTTTACACCTTACATGCATCGGCCTTCAAAGGCCAGTTTACTTTCAAGTGGTATCAGAGCCCGGTTGCTTTACCATCGACGGGTGATGGTACCTTGTTTGTGAAAAGAGTCTTTCACGGTCAAAAATCTTTAAAGGGTTAAAGTTTAAATTCTGCATGTGGATTTTGAATCACAAATCCTTTAAAGTGTTAAAGTTTTTGTTTTTATGAACATGAAAATTTGATTCTGTGTTCATAAAACATTATGCATCATGGTTTAGTTTCTTTTTCTTTATGAAAGTTTTAAAAGGAACACCCTTTTTGAAAGGGAAGATTCGGCCATGGAGGGTACTAAGAGTGCCTTGAATGATTTCTTATTTTTCTCCATGAATTGTGTCATGTTTATATGCATGAAATTTTGAGACAAAATTTATCATATAGTTACCTATATGATTCGGCCATGTGGAGATTTATGGCTACATGCATGGTTTAATTTTGTTTTCTTTAAGAAAGAATTAACAAAATTTGAATTGAAATTGTTTTTTAAATTCGGCCAATGAGAAATTTAAGATTATGAATCTTGATGTTATTTTGATGTTTAAATGTTAAATGTCAAAATACATGTGAAAATGTTATGTGATAATATAATGTTTGTGTTTGCAAGTTTTGAACTTTTCAGGTACAAACAGGAAGGGGATGGTCATGGTGCCCGGATTTGAATTTTTTGAATTTTAAATTTATGTGTAATCGCGCGTTTTAATTTACAAGTGTATTTGTAATTTAAATTTTGTAATTTTGTTCCTCCAAAATGTTATGGAGTTTCTTTAATTATTTGTAATTAGAGAAATAGGCTAGTGGCGTATAGACGACAAGCGGCCGTTGCTTAAAGAAGCAAAAAGGACAAAAGCGCGAGCACCATGGCTATCTCAATATAAACTGTTTATATGCATGTATGATTAGAACGTCTAGTATGCATGAATTGGGCAAACCGCGTTTTGTATGGTTATTATATTTGTCCAAAAGCGACTAGTGTATACCGATAGATGTTTGACATAGGTAACGACTAGCATGATAACTTACAATATGCGTTTGATGGGACCTAATTAACCCCAAGATAAAAGGAACCCTTAAAAGGAATAAATAATTAAGCATATGATTACCTCCCACCACCAATGCTACTCAAAACTCTTCTACATAGTGGTGCTCCACAACTCAGTTGGGACCCACTATTTCGTTCGGCTAGAGTAGTGTTTGAAGTGTAAGACACTTAGGGTGCTGGTTTAATGCTTAACTAAGACATAAGTTGCAGGCACAGCCGGGCTTATGTGCTTAGGGTAATGGTGCTAGGTTGGTCGCATGAGATGCACCACTAAGTGACAAAGAGTTGTCAACCTAATGTTAAGAGAGGGTATGAGATACTGTTGATAAAGATCAACCCTTTATTTAAATTAATCTTGCGGTCTCAGACGGAGGTTAAAATAAATAATCGCACTCTTAATCCCACTAAGGTAAAATCTAAAGTAGATTAACCCTAAGTCAAAAGGAAGGGTCATTGACTTAGATAAAATAGTGGGAGGGGAAAATTATTTCAAGTCTTTAATAATTTGCTTTTAACTACATAACCGTATATTAACTAAAACTATCTTTACATCCTTTTCAGCTTATAGTATGACTAATCCACTGTCACTGCGTTCAATACTCGATACGAATAAACTGACCGGTTCGAATTTTATGGACTGGTATCGGAACCTAAGAATAGTTCTAAGGGCCGAAAAGATTGCCTATGTTTTAGATGCTGTAATACCCGTAGCTCCACGGGAAGGGGAAGAAGGGTTTGCGGAATTTGATTTCGTAACCCATCAACAGCACTTGGATGACAATGTGATGGCAGTATGCATCATGTTGGCATCCATGTTGCCTGAACTGCAAAAGCAGCATGAGCATATGGATGCTCCCTCTATTATCGTACATCTCAAGGAGTTGTATGATATTAAAGACAGGCATGAGAGGTATGAGGCCTCAAGAGAACTGTTCTCTTGTAGGATGACTGAGAGCATGTCTGTTGCCAGCCATGTTCTCAAGATGATCGGGCTGATTGAGAAGCTAGGAAACCTAGGCTTCATCATGGATGCCGAGCTAAGTAATGACTTAGTCCTCACCTCACTTCCACCTTCCTTCAGTCAATTCATCATGAATTACAATATGCATGGGATGCAAGTGAGCTTGCCTGAGTTGTTAAGCATGTTAACAACAGCTGAAGTGTCTATCAAGAAGGATAGGACACAGGCTCTTTTGATTGGTGGGCCTAGCAAGGCCAAGGGAAAGGGTAAGGAGCCTGCAAAAGGTGACCCCCTTAAGCCCAAAGGAAAATCCAAGAAGAAGAAGGGCAAGAAGAAGGGTAAGAAGGCACCTAAGGACAAGGGTGATGCTGAGTGCTTCCATTGTGGCAAGAAAGGCCACTGGAAGAGGAATTGTCCAGACTACCTGAACAATGTGAAGGACAAGAAGCATGGTGATGCTTCTGCCTCAGGTATTTTCATGATTGAGATAAATTATTCTTATGCTAATCCATCCTCATGGGTATTGGATACCGGATGTGGTTCTCATATCTGCAATATGTTGCAGGTACTTAGGAGCCCAAGGAGATTGGATAGAAACGAGGTGGATCTCCGCGTTGGTAATGGAGCAAGAGTTGCTGCTCATTCAGTTGGAGATGCTGACCATATTTTGCCTACGGGCCTTTTATTGCATTTGAATAATTGTCTTTATGTTCCGCAAATTTCTAGAAACATTATTTCAATTTCTTGTTTAGAACAAGATGGATATACTTTCAGTATTAGGAATGGTACTTTTTCTATCATTTTGAATGATATGGTTTACGGTACTGCTTCTTTAATAAATGGATTGTATGTGTTGGAAATGGGAAATGAAGTGCTCAATATAGATGTGAAACGACCTAGGACGGATAATCAATCTTATCTTTGGCACTGTAGACTAGGGCACATAAATGAAACAAGATTGTCTAGGATGCATAGAGATGGATACCTGGACTCCATGGATTTGGAATCCTATGGACAGTGTGAATCTTGTCTAGCTGGGAAAATGATTCAACAAAAGCCCAAAGGGCTTGAGAGTCATAGGGCTAGTGAGTTATTAGAATTCATTCATACTGATGTATGTGGCCCAATGTCTATTGAGGCTAGAGGTGGATATTCTTATTTCATTACCTTTACAGATGACAAATCAAGATTTGGGTATATGTACCTAATGAGATATAAATCTGAAGCTTTTGAAAAGTTCAAAGAGTTTAGGAATGAGGTGGAGAAACAGCGTGGCAAGATGATTAAGACATTACGATCAGATCGTGGTGGTGAATATTTGAGCCACGAGTTTCAGGGTTATCTGAGAGAAAATGGAATTCTCTCACAATTTACCGCTCCTTACACACCACACCAAAACGGTGTCTCCGAAAGGAGAAACAGGACCTTGTTAGACATGGTTAGGTCTATGATGAGTGAGACTCAACTTCCAAAATCGTTTTGGGGATATGCCTTAGACACAGCGACATACCTTCTAAATAGGGTACCGTCTAAATCTGTTCAGACCACACCATATGAGATATGGAGTGGTAAGAGACCCAACCTGAGTTACCTCAGGGTATGGGGATCGCCAGCTTATGTCAAAGCGTTGACATCAGACAAGCTTAGTGCTAAGAGTACTAAATGTCTATTTGTGGGGTATCCTAAAGGTACTAAGGGATACTACTTCTACTCCATGGAAGAACACAAAGTGTTTGTTTCAAAGAATGCTGAGTTCCTTGAGAAGGATTTGATCTCTAAAGGAGGCAGTGGGAGTAAGATTGATCTTGAAGAAGTGCAAGATCCACAAGAACAGATTGAGGAACCCGAGTCTGCTCCGCAGGCGACGTTCTCCAATGGAGAAGTAAACACACAACTCCGTAGATCTACGAGGGCCATCCATCCACCTGAAAGGTACGGGTTTGTGATTGAGAATCAGCAAACTGTTGAGGATGATGAACCAAGTAACTACGAGGAGGCGGTCAAAGATGTTGACTCCTCAAAATGGCTTGAAGCCATGGAATCTGAAATGGATTCGATGTATCAGAACAAGGTATGGACCTTGGTTCCTAAACCACAAGGAATAGTTCCTATTGGTAATAAATGGGTCTTTAAAAGAAAGACTGATGCAGATGGCAACGTTCAGACCTACAAAGCTAGGTTGGTGGCGAAAGGGTATCGTCAAAGACAAGGAGTTGACTATGATGAAACTTTTTCACCAGTTGCCATGATCAAATCTATTAGGATCATGCTTGCAATAGCAGCATACCACGACTATGAAATTTGGCAAATGGATGTCAAGACCGCCTTCTTGAATGGGTTCTTGAAGGAGGAAGTGTACATGACACAACCTGAAGGCTTTGAAAACAAAGATCAGGAGCATATGGTATGCAAACTACAAAGGTCAATATATGGGCTAAAGCAAGCATCAAGGAGTTGGAATATACGTTTTGATGAAGTCGTTAAGAGTAACGGTTTTATCAAGAACGAGGATGAACCTTGTGTTTACAGAAAGGTTAGTGGGAGTAATGTCGTCTTCCTAGTGCTTTATGTAGATGACATATTGCTAATAGGAAATGACATCCCCACATTAAAAATAACGAAAGAATGGCTTTCAGAAAACTTTACCATGAAGGATTTGGGAGAGGCAGCTTTTATACTTGGTATAAAGATCTATAGAGATAGATCCAAGAGGCTGCTGGGTTTATCTCAATCCACGTACGTTGACAAGATGCTAAAGAGGTTTAGCATGGAAGGGTCGAAAAGGGATTTTCTTCCTGTCAGTCATGGGGTACACCTATCAAGGGCTATGTGTCCTAAGTCACAACCTGAGAAGGATCGCATGAGTGGAATTCCATACGCTTCGGCTATTGGATCCATCATGTATGCCATGATATGTACGAGACCAGATGTCTCATATGCTTTAAGCATTACGAGCAGATACCAGTCAGACCCCGGAGAGGGTCACTGGACGGCAGTCAAGACCATCCTTAAATACTTAAGAAGAACTAAGGATGTGTTTCTGGTCTATGGTGGGGTTAATGAGTTAACAGTGAAAGGGTTCACTGATGCCAGCTTTCAGAGTGACAAAGATGACTGCAAGTCACAGTCAGGATTCGTATTCACCTTAAATGGTGGGGCAGTGTCTTGGAAAAGTTCCAAGCAGGAGACAACAGCAGACTCAACGACAGAGGCTGAATACATAGCTGCTTCAGAAGCAGCTAAGGAGGCAGTGTGGATCAAGAAGTTCGTAAATGAACTAAGGGTGGTTCCAAGCGTGGATGAGCCCATACAGTTGCTTTGCGACAACACTGGAGCCATTGCGCAGTCAAAGGAACCTAGGTCTCATCAAAGATCTAAACACGTGCTCCGCAGATATCATTTGATTAGAGAAATCATTTATAGGAATGATGTAAAAATGGATTATGTTCCCACAGACGATAACCTGGCCGATTCTCTGACAAAGGCTGTTTCTCAGAGAAAACATGATAGTCATTATGAGGCTTTGGGCATACGACTTAGGTCTGATTGGCTCTAGGCCAAGTGGGAGCTTGTTAGCATATGGGTGTCCTAGAGACAATCTTTTGATTAAATAAAGGACACTAGATGTAGAACTTTGTTTGTCGCAAATAAATGAAAGCACTATTTATTCAGTTTCATATTGTGTCTCGATATTACTGTTAATATTATATGAACGAACTGGATAAACCCCTTGGAATAGAACAGGTATCTCTTGAGTACCTGTGATGAGATCACGATCATGAGGATTCAAGGATATTGCATGTCTATTCCTAATCATATGTTCCTAGTCTAGAGACACTGAGTTTGGGGATCAGTGATCTCGAGTAAAGACTAGTACGACTTATCTACTTGTATATGGATACAAGGTAAAGACCTCATGAGCTGCAGATATGGAGATATCTTAGCTAAAGTCGTGGGTGGATCTATAAGAGTATAGCTCGCACTGAACAGACCCAAAAAGAGACTCTATGAGGAAATCTCACAGATAGTGTCATTAGAGTAATCTCTTTATGTTTGGGTATGTCTTTCCTTAGACCAGAAGTTATTACCTAGAATGTGTTCTTGAAGGCATGTTTTGATTGTATACCTCGTCTGCCTGAAACATGGAGACTCATAGGTATACTGTTGGGCGTGTCCTTAAAGGGCACAGGGCTAGGGTAATAAGCTGAAGGAATTCGTCAAATCTCTGTGAGAGATTAGGTTATCTATAAACCGAAGAAATCGGGATGACATTTACAGGGACTCGGGAATCTATGCATAGTAAAAGAGATCATGAGATGATCTGCCTTTAGAGTCAGTAAATTGAAGATTCCCTATTTCGAATAAAGCTTACCCTAAACCGCAGGGGTTGATACATTTCCTTACCCTAGGTTAATGGGAAGATAACCGAGACGAAGGGAAATACATACGGTAACCAAATATGTGCAATAGGTTGATCAAGTCATTAATCTGACTAGTTCTGGGGCAACAAAGCATTGCTAGTGCTCTGTGTTGTCATTAATTGGGTTGTGGGCTTGTTGGGCCCAAGCCCAGTTATGTCAGTAGCTAAGTTGGACCTAATGGGTCACACACTAACACCTTGTAGTCATGATGGACTAGCTTTAAAGGTATTGGGCCTAATAATGTTATTAGCCCAAGAAGCTGTTTGGAAGCCCACCTAAATGGGTGGGTGGTGCATGGAGTTTAGTAATGGGCTTGGATAGTCCAAGCCATTACTAATTAATTTAATTAGTTAAATTAATAATCAAATATTTGAATTTCGAATTTTGAATTTGAAAAATTTGAAAAATTTGAATTTGAATTTGAATTTTGAAATTTGAATTTGATTTGAATTTGAATTTGAATTTTGAAATTTGAAATTTTGAAATTTTGAATTTTGAATTTGAATGTTTGAATTCAAGTGTTTGAATTCGAATTTGAATTGGTTTTGAAAAGTTGTTTCATAACAAAAGGATAAGACAGGATCTTATTGGAGCATATTCCTTGGATGAAGAAGCATCTTTGGAGGCTCTCCCTAAGCTGTTTGGTGCGCAACTTTTAGGTGATAAGAGTGTTATCTTATCACTTAAAACAAACCTCCATTCAGATTTGGTGGTTGAGGGAATCAGTGGGTGAGTTGATTCAAATTTTGAATGCAACTACTCAATGTATTTGGACCCTTTCTAGGGCTGAATTATGCGCATGAGAACTATATACTATATGATAGTTTATGAATTTAAGTTTAAATTAATTTGAATTTAAATTCATGTGGATAAGATTGGAGGTTGTTGGCAAAGTTAGTTTTGCAACAGCTCCACCTTATCACACTGTTTCATGCGCAACTTTCAAAGAAATTTGAAAGTTTGTTTTCATTTTGAATGATTGAATTCCCTCCTCCTCTCCAAAGGGTGCGCATAAATATGACATGTTCCCCACCTTAGGTTTTAGTGAAAAACCTAGCCAACTCTCCTCCATCAATGCACCATTCTGTAGGGTAGCTCAGTACACCTTTCCAAACAGGATACCTGGCCTCCACCTTCACCACTTGTGCGCATAGCAAGTCTCATTGTGGTGTTCATCTGGTGGCTTTCAAGAAAGAGTTCTTGCATCATAGACGAACGGTGGTGTGGATCACCATGAGAGGGTTTGAACCCTTCAAGCCTGACATCTCATCTCCCTGACTGATCAGGCCAAAACAAGGTAACATCATGTTGTCTTAAAGCATGAACCTATGAGTGCATGTATGTTCCGCAGTAAAATTTTTGTTTTACACCTTACATGCATCGGCCTTCAAAGGCCAGTTTACTTTCAACAAGAAGAGTAATGTTATATGAAAGTGGCAAGATCATTGGATCAAGAGCAACAAGGAATAATTAGAAGAGCAACACCAAGATCAAAGACAACTAATCATGGTGAAAAATGATTAAAACCAACAAAGTGTCAAGCATTGTCATATCCAACAAGTCAAAGCATCAAGTTCAAGAAAAGATCCAAGACACAAGACATAAAACTAAGTCTAAAATAATATTTGGAATATATCTTTAGGACTTAGAATATATGTGAGGGTATATGGTAGATTGCATTGCATGAGCTCAAAGTTTTTCTCAAGGTAAACGTGTTTTTTCAAGTTGCATAATCATAATCTTTATATACTTGAAATAAATTTGAAAAATCCAAGGAAAAGATCTTTGACGTATTTTATAACTTCAAAATATATTTATCAAGTCAAGATCTTTCACAAAAAGTGGTTGGAAGCAAGCTAGAACACATTTGGACCTAAAATTTGTTGCTTAATTTTGCTGCTTCCTTCCATACAATTTTTTTGTATCTAAGATGATGGATTTGGATCTTGTGGTATTCATAAAAGTTGTATATCTTTATTTTATCTTTCCAACGAGACCAAGATCACATCAATCCGACAAGTATAACTCAAGTTATGCCCAAAATACGAAACAGTGTTCTTGCTGTCAATACAGTATTCGAATACCTGATGCAGTATTCGAATACCTGATGAAGTATTCGAATACCACACGAAAAGTATTCGAATACTTGCTGGGAAAAAGGCATATAATGGCTATAAATGACTATAAATGAAGTATTTGAATACCACACGAAAAATATTCGAATACTTACTATGCAGAATGCATAAAACAACTAGTTTTCAATGGAAACACTATAAATACATTCCTCATGACCCTAAAACGTATTGATCACCATTCCTACACATCTTAAGGATGATTTGAGAGCTTCTACACATTCATTTGCATATTCTTTCATATCTTTCAAAGATCAAACATATTTGAGCTCATATCTTGAAAATCCATATACCCATAGTGCTTCAATTTGTATATCCACACATTGAGAATGTATATTCATTTTCTAATATTTCCCTTCTTGTATTCTTGAGTTGAAAGGGTTGTGAGACCCATTGATTGAGAGGTATCCAAATACCCAAGTAAATTCGGAGTGAATTGTAAGGTTACCAAGTACCCGTAAACTTGGAGATTGCAAGGTATCCAAGAACCCGAAATCTTGGAAGATTGTAAAGGTTTGTCAAGCACCCGTGAAGCTTGACCATCAGTGAAAGAGTTGATCGAGCGGCTTCAGTCTGGACGTAGGTCACAAGTGGTAGTGACCGAACCAAGATATATTGTGTTAGCAATTCTCTAAACTCTAAACTCTTTTTTTTTTTGGTAAAACTACTCTAAACTCTTTATTTCTATCATTTTAATTGCTTCTTTGATATTTTGTATGTGCTAGTATAAGTTCTATAATTGTGATATATTATATATATTATGGATTGTCTGAATGTATTGATTAGCTTTCCACATGTCAAAGTTTGCTTGAAATGATTATTTAGAAACTAGAAGGGGGCTTTTGTGAAAATTTTATAATACTCAATTCACCCCCCTCTTGAGTATGGGAGCCACATTCCTAACAATTAAGCCTTTATATTAATTATTCTTACCTTACCATAATTATTTAAGGTCCATTATGGAATTATTCACTTCAACCCATAACTAATTAATTAAATTCATAATTTAATGGTGCGGGTTCTTACAATCAACATGGTGAACACAACGAGCAACAACCACCAACACCCACCGCTGCTGCTGTTACTTGCTTAATGTAAATCTTGTCCTGATGGAGCAGCCTCGCAATGAGCCCAATAATGGACCCGAATTCGACCCTGACGATGTCAATGTCAATGAAGTCGTCTCAGACACGACCTCTACCCCGACTCCCAACCTGCCAACTCAGCCTATACCAATCCAACCACCACCAATGGCAGATATAGACAATCGCATCACTCAAACCGCCTTCAACGCGATTTTGTAGTGAATGGAGAAGATAGAGAACCATAACCAGATCCAAAGGCAGATGGATGCCCGAAGGATGCGAGAACTAGAAGAGTGTCTACTTTAGAGGTAGGGGTGCTAAACAAACCAGGGGCCTTTGGCTCGGATCGTGAAGGCCTGAGCTTACATGTCTAAAATTGATTGTTGGGACCAGGCTTGGATTTGTATAAAAGCTCATTTAATAAAAAGGCCTCAGGCTCCAATTCAAAAGTTCGATCTTAGAGCCTCTCAGGTTGACCTAATATATTATTTTATATTTTTTATACTACTTATAATAGCTCTCTCTTTCTCCTTAATCCATTTCACCTTATTTCATTGGTTAAACAGACTTTTTGAAGGATTTTATTCTATATTATGCTATTTAGATATACATTGAATCTATGAATATTTATGGAATTACTAGTGTTGTTGATTGTATATTTTGTTTGGATAAATTTGTGTTTTCTTTTTTTTTCTTAAACAGGCTAATAGGCTAAATCAGGCTTTATTTTTTATAAATAAGACAGGCCACATGCCGATAATTATATTTATAACAGGTAACAGGCTTGGTCAGGCTAACATATTTAAACACAGGCTTAGCCTTTTAAGACCAAAGTTCGGCCCGACCCGACCTGTTAACACCCCTATTCAGAGGGGTAACCCGGAATAAATAGTTGACCAAGTCCGATGTGACACGAGTAGAAGAAGAGCGGGAGACCGAGATGCAGATCATGAAGAAATGGAAGTATTAGGGGTAGAAACAGAAATGAAGTAAGCAACCGAGGTCGAGATAACAATAACGATCGAGGTGGAGAAGAAGACGGAGTCCAGAACACTAATCGACCGAGATATGGAAATCCAAGGTCGAGCTGGGGGAGGTGCGTACTGTAACACCCCGTATATATCCGGTAATGTTATCATACTATCGTATTAAGCTGCGCTTAATTAAAAATGCGGAATATCTTTTTCTTTTCAATTATGATGCCATTATCATTACCAACTTGCTTATTAACAGTTAATAAAAACATTGCCTGTATGTAATTGCAATAAAACAGCTAACTAAAATACCTCATTAATTAAAAACATAAGCATAAGTCTCTAGTCACGGAACTACAACACGTAGACCGGACCAACTAATCAGTTTATACAACTCAGCTCAAAGTACTAACATAAAGTGACATGGACAAACCCCATGCTCACGCAAATAAGGCAACAAAGCCCAACATCAGTCTCAACATTAACAAAACAATAATAACGGTGCGGAAAACATAAACAGCATCCAGTCCAGTCTTGCTATCAACAAAGCAGTCATAATAATAACCATCAATCATGCTCTGGCCTCTTGCCACCAGAGACACCAGCCCCCATACTACCTGAACCTGAAATAAGCATTCCCCAAACGTGGGGTGAGATCTCTAAACAAGAAATCTCAGTAAGACAAGGGGTCCTCAAGGATCTTCCACCCCAAGCTCACTTACATGTGCAATATAAGTTTAAAAGCAGTTCATCAATATCAGTTCTAAAATAATGCAATGCAGCAGATAATCATGTCATGTGTGTCAATACTATTCTACTGGCCAGAGAAATGCAGGAATACGTCTATCTCCTACATATAGTGCAAGACGCCACTTGCATCCACCCCGGATCACCGTATTGTATGACGCCACATACTCAGGCTTACCGTCCAGATGGAACAACACATGCATATTAAAAGCCATTACATGTAAAGTTCAATCAACATTTCATATTTTCAAAAGCATGTAACACAACATGCATATACCATGTCCCCATGGAAACATGGTGGAACCACAACATGGCTAAACCGAGGACACGAAAGCTTACCTTACAAGCTAACACCCAAGCCAAGAGTCCACAAGCTCACAGCCCAAACACAGCAGAATCACAATCTGTTATGGACCAATATTATATCAATAATTATGCATCGCAAGCATACAACTAAAAGACAACGCCTTTCCTTTACGTTTTACGTCTTAAGGCTCCATACAAAGCCATAAGCCCTTAATCACTTGATTCTGACTTAGTTCATTAATTACAGAAGCCTAACTTCCTTAATCTAGGGTCCACAAACCCCCCAATTGCTTACTGTATGCACAGTAAAGCTACTGCTCTTCGAAATCCCAGAATATCCGGATATCTCATTGGAAATATCAGGATATCCCGTATCAGGATATCGCACTCGAAATATCAGGATATCCCATATCAGGATATCTCACTCGAAATATCAGGATATCCAATATCCGGATATCTCCCTCAGAATATCAGGATATCCAATATCCGGATATCTCACTCGAGAGATATCAGGATATCCCTCGAGATATCAGGATATATCCGGATATCTCACTCGAGATATCAGGATATCCAATATCCGGATATCTCACTCGAGATATCAGGATATCCAATATCCGGTATTTCGCGACAGAATGCAGTTTCTGCATTTCGCGAAGATATCCTTTCAAGGTTCCATTTTTAACACTTCAACACGTTAAAGCATGCATTTTTAGACCCACTTTGGTTAACATTACAGTTGGTTACTTACATAACCCATTTACATGCAAAGATAACACCTTTAACCCATAAAAACACATGATCAAGGTTGGTATAACTCACCAAAGGCTTGAAACAGAAAATGGAGGTGCTCTTGGAGCTAACAACCAGCTCCCTAGGCTCTGACTTCACACCAAACGAAAATACCTTCACAAAGGTTGGTTCTTTCACCAAAAGATGACTCCTTGGCACCACAAATGCCAAGTCAAAGGTTCAAACTCCTTCCAAACCCAAGGTCAGAAACTCACTCCCTCACACACCCTTCACAACTCAGAAATGCAACTCTCTAGTGTTTCCCAAAGCTTTAATGCACACACCCAAGGTGTTAATTGTGAAGAAAAGAGAAGAAAGGCTACAAGGGAAGCCACACAAGGGTGGAGAAGGCCAAAGGCAGCAGCCACCAGCTGCACTCACGTAAGAAAATTTGATGCCTAGGGTTTTGTGCCCATAATAGGCATATTTATAGCCAAAACATTAAAACACACAGTATTAGCTTTAATTGCTACACTTAGCATTTTAATCCCAAACTTTGGAATCTTAACCTACTCGATTTTACAAGAATTATCATATTTTTATATTATTTTTCTGAGCACCTTTTCGGTACGCGCTTTTCCATAGCCAGTATCAGTTCTGGCATCAGATTTCATTATTTTGACTTGAAACTCGTTTTACAAGTCCTACATATTATTCTAGTAATTATCATGCACTTATAATAATTTTCCGGGATACTTTTTCGGTACGCATTTATACCGACTAGCAGAACCGGTATCTGCACTTTTCTTCCGAAAAGTGACTTTCAGCATTCTTACCCACTAATTATAATTATTAAAGCCTCATAATAATTATTAGGGTCAATTATGGAATTATTTCCTAATTATCACAATTAATTCATTAATTATCTTAATTAGCGGTGCGGGTTCTTACATTCACCCCACCTTTTTAAGGATTTTGTCCTCAAAATCAGAATATACCTGTCTCGAAACTCTGGATACTGCCGGAGAAGCTCGTCCTCTCGCTCCCAGGTACACTCCTCAGGAGTTCTTCCTGACCATTGCACTTTGACCATCGGAATGATCTTGCTCCTCAACTGCTTCTCGCCACGATCGAGAATCTTGAGTGGTCCGACAAGAGTCTTTAAGTTCTCCCGAACCTCCACATCATCCGGTTGCACCACGTGCGAAGGATCCGCCACGTACTTCCGAAGCTGAGACACGTGAAACACGTCGTGGATGTTGGCTAAGTTTGGAGGCAAGGCAAGTCGATAGGCAACAGGTCCTACTCTACCAAGGATCTGGTATGGCCCAATAAATCGCGGGCTCAACTTCCTCACTCCGAGTGCTCGTCCAACACCGGTGACAGGTGAAAGCCTCACAAACACGTGCTCACCCTCACTGAACTCCAGTGGACGATGCTTGACATCGTAGTAACTCTTCTGGCGATTCTGCGCCTGCTTCAGCTTCTCTCTGATCATCTGGATCTGCTGGGTAGTATCTTGAACAAAGTCCAAGCCAAACAACTCTTTATCCCCAACCTCAGACCAGCAGGTAGGTGTACGACACCTCCTACCGTACAACGCCTCAAAGGGTGCCATGCCCAGGCTAGCATGGAAACTGTTGTTATACGAAAACTCCACTAAAGGAAGGTACCTATCCCATGCCGAGCCTTGCTCCAACGTGCAAGCCCGCAACATGTCCTCCAAGGTCTGGATAGTCCGCTCAGTCTGTCCATCAGTCTGAGGGTGATAGGCTGTACTCAGTCTCAACTGCGTACCAAAAGCTCCCTGCAGCGCCTCCCAGAACCGAGATGTGAACTTCGGGTCCCTATCACTGATGATACTCTCGGGCACCCCGTGAAGCCTCACGATCTCGCGAACGTACAGTCTGGCCAACTGCT
The DNA here is from genome assembly GCA_032173675.1 of Gastrolobium villosum. Classification (NCBI taxonomy): domain Eukaryota; kingdom Viridiplantae; phylum Streptophyta; class Magnoliopsida; order Fabales; family Fabaceae; genus Gastrolobium; species Gastrolobium villosum. Next base: position 43,385 of record JAVKPL010010772.1, read on the forward strand.
CTGTAGTGAAGCTCACCTTCACTGGAAGAAAATGGGCAGACTTCGTCAGTCTGTCCACAATGACCCATATCGAGTCACAGCCAACCTGAGTCTTCGGCAAACCCACAACGAAGTCCATGGAAATGCTCTCCCATTTCCACTCTGGAATCTCAAGAGGTTGAAGTTTACCAGACGGCTTCTGGTGCTCGATCTTCACTTTCTGACAAATCAAACACTTGGACACGAAAACAGCAACATCTTTCTTCATGCCCGGCCACCAGAAGCTCTTCTTCAGATCTTGATACATCTTTGTAGCACCAGGATGGATAGAAAACTGGCCCTTATGGCCTTCTGCCATAACCTCATCAGTCAACGGACCTCGAGGAACCACAATCCTCTGCTGAAACATCAGAAGTCCATCCTCATTCCAAGACACACCGTCTTGGTTCTTCACATAATCCAGGCACTCTCTCTGAACTTGCGCCTCTTTGATCTTTTCCAACAGCTCGTTCACAACGTTTGCTGCCTCCAACTCGAAAAGTGCACTCTCGCACGGAGTGGTCACTGCCAACTTCCGAAACTTCGCAACCACATCAAAGTTACAAAGTAACGTACTAGGCAAACTCCCGGATTTCCGGCTTAAAGCATCGGCTACCACATTGGCCTTACCAGGATGGTACTTCAGCTCAAAGTCGTAATCCTTCAGGAATTCCATCCATCTTCTCTGCCTCATGTTCAACTCTTTCTGGTCAAACAGATACTTCAAGCTCTTGTGGTCACTGAACACCACAAACTGCATACCGAACAGATAATGCCTCCAAATCTTGAAAGCAAACACGATCGCAGCCAGCTCCAAATCATGAGTCGGGTAATTCTCCTCATGCGGTTTCAACTGCCTCGAAGCAAAAGCAACTGCTCTACTGGACTGCATCAACACACAGCCCAGCCCCTTACCAGAAGCATCACAGTAAAGCTCAAACTGCTCCTCAGGATTAGGAAGGACCAACACTGGAGAAGTAGTCAGTCTCTCCTTCAACTCCTGAAAGCACTCCTCACACTCGTGAGTCCACACAAATGGAGTCTCCTTCCGAGTAAGACGAGTCAAAGGGAGAACCATCGTAGAGAAACCCTTGATGAACCTCCGGTAATAACCTGCCAAACCCAAGAAACTCCTCACTTCCGTAACTGTCTTGGGCCTCTCCCAATCCAGTACGGCCTCGATCTTGTTGGGATCCACTGCAACTCCATCAGCTGAAATCACATGCCCCAAAAACTTGACTGATTTGAGCCAAAACTCACACTTAGAAGGCTTAGCATAAAGCTTTTTCTCCTTCAAAACTTGCAGAACAATCCTCAAATGCTTCGCATGCTCCTCCTCAGTCTTGGAGTAAATCAGAATGTCGTCAATGAAGACTATCACAAACTGATCCAGAAACGGCTGGAAAATCCTGTTCATGTAATCCATGAACACTGCCGGCGCATTTGTGAGTCCAAAAGGAATCACTAAATACTCAAAGTGACCGTATCTCGAACGAAACGCGGTCTTCGGGACATCCTCCGGCTTCACCCGAATCTGATGGTATCCGGACCGGAGATCAATCTTAGAATAAACGCAAGCGCCCCTGAGCTGATCCAACAGATCATCAATCCGAGGAAGGGGATACTTGTTCTTGATCGTCACCTTGTTCAACTGCCGGTAATCGGTGCACAATCGCATTGTCCCGTCCTTCTTCTTCACAAAGATGACCGGTGCTCCCCAAGGAGACACACTCGGCCGGATGAAATCTTTCGCTGAAAGATCCTCAATATGCTTCTTCAGCTCAGCCAACTCCGGTGGCGACATCCGATAAGGAGCTAAAGAAATCGGCCCCACACCAGGCAACAAATCAATGGAGAACTCTATCTCCCGCTGTGGCGGAAACTCAGGAATCTCCTCAGGAAACACCTCCAGGAATTCCCCCACCACAGGAATGCTAGTGATATCCTCCTGTGTCCCACTCACCAAACCTCCCAACATGACATATCCGTATGCCCCTGCTCTCAAGGCCCTCCTAGCCTGCAGCACTGAAATAAATGGCGAGGAACTAGCTGTGGAATCACACGGAGACATCACCACTCTCTTGGCACAACAATCAATCAATGCACAGTTTCTGGACAACCAATCCATGCCCAGAATAATCTCTAGGTTGGCCATCGGCAATCCTATCAGATCTACCGAGAAGTCACGGCCATCCCACTGAAACGCTACATCGCGATGAACAGTGGAGGTCAAACATTTTTCTCCGGTGGCGGTGGTCACCCGCAGCGGTGGAGAAAGCACAGACATGGGCAGCTCAAGCCCCAAAGCAATCGGGGTTGCCACAAACGAATGCGTAGCCCCGGAATCAAACAATACATCAACAGAAGAATCACCAATAGACACGGTACCTCTAACAAGGTTCGGAGCGCGGTCCGATTGCTGCCTATCCAAGGTGTACACTCGCCCCGAAGCAGGTGGCAGTGTAGGTGCAGAAGTAGTAGCCATCGGAACCATCTGCAAAGGAACTGCCCGAACAGCTGCAGCTCTCGCCGTCGACGACGGACAGTCTCTGGAGAAGTGGCCCTCCTTGCCACACTGGAAACAGATCAGCTGACCAGAAACACAACGACCAACATGCTCCTTCCCGCACCCCGCACACCTCGGAGTGGAAGGAGGCCTGACTGAACTCCCCTGCTGTGAAGCGGCTCTCTTGAATTGACCAGGCGCCTGCCTAGTCGCCAACTGCTTGCCCTTGCCCTTTCCAGCAAACTTCCTGTCCTTCCAGGATGTAGGAGCAGGAGTAGAAACAACAGTCCCCTTGGTCTCATCGACCTTGGCCCTCTTGGCCTTGCTTGCCACGCAAACATCCTCAATGTCCTTACACTGCTGAACCAGTGTACCAAAATCCCTCGAAGCAGCTCCAGCAATGTGCTCGGCAATCACCTCACTAAGTCCTCTGCGGAACTTAGCAGCCAGAAACGTCGGAGTAGGAGGAACCATCCGGAAGTGTGCAAACTTCACCAGCTCATTGAACTTGGCCAAGTACTCATCTACAGTCATCGAGCCCTGAACCAAACGATCAAATTCCCCCTGTTTCCTCTCCTGAGCATCGTAAGGAAAGTATCTGCCCAAGAAGCACTCCTCAAAGAATGGCCATGTCATAACACGACCCTGCATCCTGAAAGCTCGAGAGGTGTTCGTCCACCACTCATGGGCATCGCCCTCCAGCATATAAGTCGCGAACATCAGCTTCTGGGGGTCAGTACACTGCATGACCTGAAATATCTTGTCCATCGATTGCAGCCATCTCGCCGCAGCAATAGGATCTAAAGACCCCTCAAACACAGGTGGCTTATGCTTCCTGAAAGCATTCAGCCGACGATCAATAGCATCACGATCCCCAGCAGGCTCTGCCAAGGTCTCCACTGACTCAGCAACATGAGCAGCACTGCCAATCTGGCTATGGCTCCCCTCCCGATTACTAGGTGGAGGCGGCGGCGGCGGTGGCGGTGGAGCCTGGCCGACAGCAGGACCAGCCCTCAACTCCTCCAACATGACTCTCATCATTGTCATGTTCGCCATCCTGTTCGCCTCGAGGACTTCTTCAGTGGTCCTCCGGTTCGCTTCACGAACCTCAGCTGCGGCTATCCGGTTCGCCTCGCGAACAGCTTCCATCATTGCCGCGTTGGCCTGTCTAATGGCCTCCTGATCGGCTACTCTAGCCGCCTGCATCTCAGCCAATGCAGTCAAGACAGGATCGGGTTGATCCTCTAACGTGTCTCGTGTTCTCCCGGATCTTACCATGACTCTGCACAAGTTACACAATTTATGAGTTGATCAAGCCCACGCAGTGTGGTCACATATGCATTATCATAATAACATTCGACGGAGTAAACACATAAGACAGACACAACCAAACAACCTAGCAATTGCAATACATACAGGCTTTTCCCTCGAACCATTGCTCTGATACCATAAATGTAACACCCCGTATATATCCGGTAATGTTATCATACTATCGTATTAAGCTGCGCTTAATTAAAAATGCGGAATATCTTTTTCTTTTCAATTATGATGCCATTATCATTACCAACTTGCTTATTAACAGTTAATAAAAACATTGCCTGTATGTAATTGCAATAAAACAGCTAACTAAAATACCTCATTAATTAAAAACATAAGCATAAGTCTCTAGTCACGGAACTACAACACGTAGACCGGACCAACTAATCAGTTTATACAACTCAGCTCAAAGTACTAACATAAAGTGACATGGACAAACCCCATGCTCACGCAAATAAGGCAACAAAGCCCAACATCAGTCTCAACATTAACAAAACAATAATAACGGTGCGGAAAACATAAACAGCATCCAGTCCAGTCATGCTATCAACAAAGCAGTCATAATAATAACCATCAATCATGCTCTGGCCTCTTGCCACCAGAGACATCAGCCCCCATACTACCTGAACCTGAAATAAGCATTCCCCAAACGTGGGGTGAGATCTCTAAACAAGAGGTCTCAGTAAGACAAGGGGTCCTCAAGGATCTTCCACCCCAAGCTCACTTACATGTGCAATATAAGTTTAAAAGCAGTTCATCAATATCAGTTCTAAAATAATGCAATGCAGCAGATAATCATGTCATGTGTGTCAATACTATTCTACTGGCCAGAGAAATGCAGGAATACGTCTATCTCCTACATATAGTGCAAGACGCCACTTGCATCCACCCCGGATCACCGTATTGTATGACGCCACATACTCAGGCTTACCGTCCAGATGGAACAACACATGCATATTAAAAGCCA
>JAVKPL010010773.1:0-46887 GCA_032173675.1 Gastrolobium villosum
TTAGAAAAATAAAACCCAATTTAACACTGTTTTGGCCGATCCCTATAAGGAGGGGAGATGAAATCTGACGTTTTCGCGTTTTGACGTATTTTGACTGAAACTGACGGCTATACATGGTTGTATAGGTTGCCGTACGTGGATTTAAACTCGGAACAGTGAAACAGTGGATTGACCTTGGTCCTGGACCAAGTGGATTGAGGTAAGTGAATTGATTTACACATGTTATTGTGAAATTCATGTGTGGTTTAAAGTTCTAAGTGTGTGGAATTGTCCTCTGTGTAGGCATTCCCTATGTATCAAGCTATAAGTGGAGTTTCTGCGGAGCTCAGTGGAAGGATAAAAAGAAAGGTAACCTCTTGGTACTGGGCCTTGTTCCCCTTTTGTGTTACACCTTGCTAGTTGATGGCAACGGTAGGAAGTGTGTATGAGTAGTGTAGAACAGCATGAGCATGCATATGCATTATCACAGTGGGTACTTATGTACCAGATCTCTGGCCAGTAGATATTTTAGCCTTCGGGCAAGTTTTCCGGACTGCCACTGGATAGGTCTCCGAGAGGGAGTTCCAGTTGACCCAGGGTCGTGGTGTGTTATCCGGATAGGAGCACACTAGGTTGTCTCGGGTGTATATGGTTGGAAGGGGTACCTTGGTGGGTTATTCTCTGAACACGCCAGGGGTAGTACCCATAGGCGTATAGCCGAGGACATAGCGTGGTATTGGTAGCTACCATCCCGCATGTCGTAGTTGTTTATGATATAATCCCCCTTTCTCTAAATCCCTTGCTTTATCCCATTTTATAACAGTGGTGTTGTTTTTATGCTATTGGTATACATCGAAGTGAACCATTGGGCGGAGTTTTCTCCAGAACCTCTTGGTTACTGAGATATATCCGTATATCTCACCCCGTCTCGGGGCATTTATTTCAGGATGTACCAGTGGACACGGAGCAGCGGGCAAGAAGCCCGCATGATGACGAGTGGAGCAGTGGTGCATAGTTGTCTTTTTGGTGGCCCTTTGGCCTAGGCTAGACTTAGAGCATGAACATGTATATGTATGTAGGAGGAGTCCATTAGCATTATGTTCATGTTATTTTGGCTAAGTTTAGTTTTCATGTCATTTTAGTTTATGGATGTATTTGGCAAGTGAAGTTGTAATATGTAAATATTTGTAGTTTAAAGTTAAAGTTGTAAATGTAAATGTAATCCAGTATTGTAAATGTACCATGGATGTATGTAATATGATGGAAGGGCTTTAGGCCTATTATAGGTTTATGATTATCTGCATTATGGTTTATACATGAAATTGATGTTAATGATTGAAACTATAAAGGAATTGAAAGTAAACTGTTTATGTTTTAAGTGTATGTTGGATTGGGTTGTAAGTGCCCCAAGGCGTTGTTGGACCTTGTGTGTGCCACCCATTGGATTTTGCTGGATTTCAGGTGTATTAGTGGCGTTAAACAGCTTATGCAAAATTGGGGATTTTAGGAAATACAAAGGAAACTCTAGCGAATTTTTTGTAGAATTGGCAGTTTTTGGGTGAACTTCGGGAGAGCATATCTCTCTCCATAGTGGTCCGATTGGGACGTGCCATACGCCATTTTGAATCTTAAGATGTCCCCTACGTTGTGTCAACATTCTAGAATCATTGGTGGTGTGCGCAGCCCATGGTGGCTGATGGCACAATCTGCCCTGTTCTGGCCTGTACCTGTGGGCAGATTTGGGTCTGTGTTGGGAAATTAATTCCCGCTTCGTTACTTGGTCAAATTAAGCATACAATATATCAAATCGAAGTTTGAGGTGTCTAATTTATGGTGTAAAAGTTTGAGAGACAGTGGCCTTGTGGTTAGGTGCAGAATATTCTGTGAAGATTGGAGGTTTTGGGCTGTTTTGGAGTTAGTGGGCAATGTTGTTTGTCCAACTTCAAACGGCGATAACCGGAGCTCACGAGCTCGCAATCGAGTGTGTGATAGCTTGTTAGAAAGGTAATTGAATAAGGAAAAAAGATAACCTGGAGTCTAGGTTTGGATTTTTGTTTTGTGTTCGCAGAAAATAAATTAGTGAATCTGGTTAAGTTGGTAAAAACGTAAAAAGTGAGGAATTGGCTAAGTGGGTTTATGGGAACCCCTTAGTGTCTTGTATGTAATAAATTAAAGTGTATAAATAGTTTAAGTAAGTCTTGCGCTAGTGTTTCAGTTACGATCACAGCTTTTTATTATTACGCTTTTTATACTTTTACTGTTCGCGTAATAATCGGAAAGAGTTTATTCCCATTTTTATAAATGAATTGCTGTGATTGTAACTGCGCTTAATATCATAATTAATGTTAACAATACCGGTGTACAATGGGCTGTTACAGTAAAAAAGTCAAAACTTGTTGAAAAAGATTAGTAAGTTAGCTAAGCATCTTTTCTCTTTGGTGAGCATCATTTTCATGGCTTTCTCTCCTCTTAGAAAACAAACCTCCATTGCTAATGAGCTTGGAATTACAACTTATTAAATCACCAAATCAATAAACTTTAAACATGAAAAAGGTTTACTTTGGTCTTGTCATCAAAACCTTATAGAGAAACCCACTGAAGCACAGATACGTGAATTGAAAAAAAAAAAATTGTGTCGGACACGTGTCCGACACGGACATGCTATGACATGCTCAGACACGCGTCCGACACGCAGTCAATATTTGGGGACACGCTGTCAACTCTCCGATACGTTCTTCGGACACGCGGTCAATGCTAGAACACGCTCGGACACGTTTTTTTTTATTTTTAATCTTAATTTTATTTTGTTAACTAAATATAAAAGAAATAATTTATAAGTTAATTTTTTTCTGTTATAAAATTTGACATAAAAAATTAACAAAGTACGAAAAATTATTTATATTTATATTTATGTTATAAAATTTAAATATTTGATTGGTTATAGACTTATTATGGACTCTTATATGCATTAAATATAAATTATATTATATATATTAAAAATTTTATTTAATATCAAAATGTGTCCCAACGTGTCCAAATATGACATTTTTTAGAATTAACGTGTCGGTGTGTCGTGTCGTGTCTCATGTCCCGTGTCCGTGTCCGTGCATTATAGGAGAAACCTCATTCAAACCTATTGTGTGATAAGAAAATCCACCTAGAAGATGGCAATTTTATTGGTGGTTTAGGCCATTGAGAGTTGTTGAACTTCATTTGAAGTTGGAAAAACACTCATTGGATCCTTTTGGAGTCATTAGTGGTAAGAAACTCTATTTTCATCTAAGTTTCATGAAGTTTTATTTTTAGGTTTTCATAGAATTTATGAAGTATGAATAATGATATTCCATTGTGATTTGAACTTGGTAGTAGTTGAAAGTATGATAAGGACTGAAATTAGTTGGTGAAAATGTGTTCAAAACATCATTTGGACAACCTTTGAAAATTTTGAATTTCATAAGTTAAGGTGTAGTTGCTTGTGTTTCAAATGAATGTATATTTGAAATCTGATTATGGATATGTCATGTTGATTGTTTGTGGTTGAAAAAGTATCATGTGTTGTTGGAAATTGGAAAATAATGATGACCATCCCTTGAGTAAGAATTCAGCCAAGCATGAATAATGTGGTAGAAGTTAGTTCATGGTTGTTTTAAATCATGTTGAGACTTCTTTGAGTAAGTTGGTGTGTGTTGGATTAGTCTTAACTAGTTGAAAGCTTGGAATAATCATACACACCTTGAATTTCCCAATAATATGGCCTTATATGTAAGAAAGGCATGGGAATGTGGAATGTGGTCTAATACTGAGAGTAAGGCATAAATGAAAGTAATCTTTATGTCATGTATGAAAGTAATCATAGTTCATACTTGTTAGCTACTCTGGCCAGTTACTCTGGCCAGTAGAACTGATAGTCACGAGCATTCTCTTGAGGATAGCGTTTGGAGGAATGTCTCAGGTGATAGTTCATACTTGTTAGCTACTCTGGCCAGTAGAACTGATAGTCACGAGCATTCTCTTGAGGATTGTGTGTGTGTGTGTGTGTTGGGGTGGAGGAATCCTCCTTGAACCAACTCCCAAACAAAGCCTTACAATATATACAATGCTTAAGAATGTTAAATCATACAAACAAAATCATATATTGATATATCAATTAAATTTTTTTTTTTTGAGATATATATCAATTAAAAATTTGAAACAGATTTATTGGATATAATGATTTCAAAGGTAAACAACTTTAAAACCTTACCTATAAAATCTTGACGAAGAAATTGTTAAGTATAGAAAGTATGAACTCTATTGAGGAAGCTCTACTTCAAACATGCAAGTTCACACTTATCATTTCAAGGAAAAAAAGTTAAAATATTATTTTTAAATAAATAATTACAAATATATAACTATTTCGAAATTATTTACAAATTTATTGTATTTGTTCACACCAAATTTGGAGATGATTATTCACTCCTAAGTTAAGCGTGACTCACGAGACATTCACACCTAATTTAGGCGTGACTCATCTGGTATTTATGCGTGGCACAAAAAAATCAACAATATAACCGTAAAACTTCGGAATGTCATAACTTTTGACTCGGGTGTCTGAATTAGATAAAAAATTTTTTGATTCAATATAACTTTTTGAGATCTACGCAATGACACCTCATTTGACATATTTTATCTCTCATAAACACATTTCAAATTTGCAATAATGATACTATAAGAGCGTTTAAGTTTTTTTTTTCTTCGAATCAACACCAAATATAGTCTTCTTCCTATTAGAATCTCCTTATCCCTAGCCTATGGGCTATATTCTTATCACTGTGAATTGAAACATTGTCTTGTAAGTCGTGGTCTGAAAGTAAAGCTGGTATCAAAGTGGGTTAGTCCATCTGTAAATAAGGATATTTAATATCATAGTAAAATATATACTTTCTACCAAGTGTTTGAAAAAATAGTGTATAATATTGTGAGAAAAGAAAGTGCCATAATATAAAAGTGTGAAAGATATTGGTAAGAATATAATGTATGAGAGAGATTGGTGAGAATATAATGTGTGTGAGAGATTGGTGAGAATTCTATGCTCTTTTTTTTTTCATACATGAATTCTATGATTTTTTTTTTTTGGTGAAAAAATTTAAGTTGCATTAAAAAATGCAAAACTATTGATGTATTCTTTTAAACATATATAAAAGTTTCTCTCCATGATCTGTTTCTCTTAATTTCTAACATTCTGTAACTCCATGACTGCAACCGTGGCATCTAATTGTAGGCTTTTCATGGGCATCCAACCCAATTTCTGATCTCGGGTTTAACTTGACATATTGACCGCACAAAAAGAAAAACATATAATTTTCTCCGAAGTGAAGTACTTTGATTTCTTAAAAATAGCCTCACAAAATGTGAAAAAAAAAATTTAGAGTGTAGTTTCCTTTGAGTTTAGATCATTAAATAATGAATTCTATGACTTATTTTGGTTTGGAAAAACTCGGAAGGTTTTTGGGTTCAAACGTTCTTGTAGTATCATTTTTAAACGATATTAATTTTGCAATTTATTATTTAAATTATAATTTTTAAACTTTTTAGCCTTCACCCCCCCTCTTAATAACTACTCTTATCCTCAAGAGTAAGATCACATAATTGAGTCTTCTTTCATATTCATGTTTGCATCCGATGCATTTACAGTTGACCCATTGCACATGACTCAACCATTGATTCAAGGAGTCCAGAGTCAACCAGAATTGTGGCCCAATCATTAAAAGAAGCATTAATTTAGAATATAATTAATTACAATCAAATTCAAGTCCAAATGAAGCAGTAGATACGATTGTAATTTGTTTGACAAGAAAAGGAGAACAACATATTTGGCATGTTTTGAGACCTAAGATTTGGGACGTATTTTGAATGATTTAATTGTAATTATTTATTTATTTATAGATATTAATTATTGTTATATTTATTTTAGGAAATTTTATTATTTTTAGAATTTTAGATTTAGAATTTTGGATCAATTTATAACTAGTCTATAAAAGGATGTTTAAGACCCTTATTTTAGGAGTTGAATTTTATTATTTTGATAATTATATTTGAGAACCAGAGAATTACTTTTTTGTAAAATCCTTATTTTCTGTTTAACCACTTTTCTATCCACTTTCGGCATCAGCATCTTCATTCCTTACCTCCATCATGACATAGATTAAGAATAACGTTTTACATTCATGGCCTATAGCATAGTGGAGATTCCTTCCCTCCATCTTCATTCCTTCTCATTGTAGTGGAAATCCTTTTTGCCTTTGACTTTCTTCGAACACTGGGGGTATCACAATTTGGATTCAAGTAAAAATGATTCATAAGATAGCATAATAAAAAGTGGAAAGACAATAATTTAGGTTTTTGAATGGAACTAAAACATTTAGTCGAATTTAGAGTTGGGTGTATTTCTCCTTTAACTATGTCTTCTAGTTTTTCCATTTTTTCCACCCACAAAAATGAGCTTTCTTGAGGAATCTCTACCTAAAGCATACAAGTGCGCCTAAATAATTATTCTCTCTTCTCATTTCATTCCATAGAACAATAGTTTAAATAGACAGAGAGTAAGAGAGATCAACAAAATGCCATGATTTCTCAAACCACTTGCTACTAATAATCAAAATACCTATCCCATATCCCACTACTTACATAATTACCTTATATTAGACTAAGTCAAATTATAAAAATAAAAAACAATAATTAATTCACATCAGAAACATACCCATCAACAAGTTTCGTTTTAACAGCCTTAGTGGGAATTGAACCGCGCCTGCCAAATTTTGTTTGGTATGGCCAAAATCGAAAGTTAATATTCATCATTAACACTACGTTTGATATAGTTTCAAATGGGATAACAATCAAATTAAATCCACCTGTTGGCATAAAGTCTCAAAATGTCACACCTAAAAAATTATTTCTCATTCTACTATATTTAAAAATTAAAATCCTGTTAGTGAGTCCCCCAAAATATGTTTTGCCTGAGATAACAGAAGTGAGTCTCATTGGTTGAGTCAGCGGCACCACACTCCAAAATTACAGTGTTTTGTCACATGGGACCAGAATTCAACCATGACATTTAAAAAAATAATTTGAAGGTCGTGAGATATTGGTATTTTTTTTCCCCCCAAATCATATCAAATAGTTTGAAGTATCGATATGATTGCACTAAAATTTAACTATTACGACTACTTGCCTTATTTTTTAAGCCATCTGACTTTGCTTGCCAATTTTAAAAACTAAATACTAGTCATTTGATGTATGACTGAACTATGTTACTACTTTAAAGAAATATAATGAGTTTCTAGTTTTTGTCTAATTTGAAATCATGAGATTACCAATGCCAAATAACAGATGATGAAAGCTCTAAAATCTATATATTAGAGTGGCAAACAGAGTTTCATCTTTAAACTAGAAGTGCAAGGCCTTGATCTAAGTTCTGTTTCCACCATGGATATTCAAATCCTCTACTTTATATCGATTTTCTCCCTTTTCATTCTTATGCTTATGGCACACAAAATAGTGACCAAGAAATCTAACTCAACTCCAAATTTACCACCAGGACCATGGAAGCTACCTATCATAGGGAACATACACAACCTTGTTAGCTCACTTCCTCCCCATCGTCAGCTAAGAGATTTGTCAGCAAAATATGGACCCTTGATGCATTTGAAGCTTGGAGAGGTTTCTACCATTGTGGTCTCATCTCCAGATTACGCTAGGGAGGTGTTGAAAACCCATGATCTTATCTTTGCATCAAGGCCTCCTATCCTAGCTTCAAAGATAATGAGTTATGATTCCAAGGGTATAACTTTTGCCCCTTACGGTGATTATTGGAGACAGTTAAGGAAGATTTGTGCATTGGAGCTATTAAGCTCAAAACGTGTCCAATCTTTCCAACCAGTGAGAGAGGAAGAGTTCACTAACCTCATCAAATGGATTGCTTCAAAAGAAGGATCACCCATCAATCTCACCAAAGAAGTGATTTCAACAATATCTACAATCACTTCAAGGACAGCCCTTGGAAAGAAGTGCAAGGACCATCAACAATTCATATCAGTGATAAAGGAACTCATAGATTTTGCTGGAGGTTTTCACTTGGAAGATTTATACCCTTCTGCTAAATGGCTTGAGCACATCTCTGGGTCGAAGCCTAAGCTAGAGAAGTTGCAGAAAAAATCTGATAAGATATTGCAAAACATCATCAATGAGCACAGAGAGGGTAAGTTAAGGGGTGCTCAAGGCCAGGATGAAGAAGCAGGGGAAGATCTTGTAGACGTGCTGCTGAAGCAGGAGTTTTGCTTAAGTGATGATAGTATCAAGGCTGTGATCTTGGTAAGCATATTCACAACTTCCCCCAATGTTATATGCACAGCAAAAAAAAATTAGTACAACTTTTCATCTTCCATAGTTAAACCATAAACTCGTGATTTCCTTATTAATTATTAACTTGCTGTTATATTATGCTAACTTTTTGAAATGTTTACAACTAAAAAAAGTAAATTATTAAGGGCCATTTATAAAAAAAAATGACTTTTTATGTATTGTTTTTCTTTAAGGACTGTTTTTTTTAAAGTTAAAACTGGTTTGTATTTGGATAATTAAGAAAATTATTTGAATGTCTACATTATATATATATATATATATATATATATATATATATATATATATATATATATATATATTTATAATATTTTTTTGAATTTTATTTACAAATTAGCCCCAAAACTACGTCGTTTTGATTAATAAAGGGTATTTATGTAATTTTAGGTGAATTAATGAAGGGTGTTTCAGTAAAATTTATATGATATAAAATTACAATAATACCCTTCATTAATTCACCTAGAATTACATAAACACCCTTCATTAATCAAAACGACGTAGTTTTGGGCTAAACTGGAGATAAACTTAAATCTAAGCTGCTTATATATATATATATATATATATATATATATATATATATATATATATATATATATATATATATATATATATATATATATATATATATATATATATAATCTGTACTATTTCACCAAAAAAAAAATATGTACTAATTTATGGACTCAATTTCCTCTTTCTCATGGTACTTCCTCTTACAAGTGTCAAAAATTAGAAAATTTCTTTTGATGTAATTACTGCTATTACCTCCCTAGTTGTTACTGTTCATACCAATATAATTGCCTCTTTCCTTGTCTTGCTTTTGTAGTAAGTAGTCATTTCAATTGAAATGTATAAAACATTGCATCACGGTGTTTTTCACGGTAGGAAAGGTTATATTTACTACATTTTTTCATATTACTTATTATTAAATCTTAACCGTTGATTTCCGTCAATTTAATGGTTATAATTTATTGGATCACACTTATTAATTAATTATTAATTTCCAATAAATTATAATCGTTAGATTGACGAAAATCAATGGTTAAGATTTAGTAATAAGAAGTAGTACGAAAAAAAGTATTAACATTACCCTTCTTATATTGATCACTAGCTACCCAGTACTCTTCTAACTATTTGCATGTCTTTGAATCAATTTAATATGATATCATGATTTTCAAGGATATATTTGGAGCTGGAAGTGAAACATCAACTACAACAATAACATGGGCAATGGCAGAGATGATTAAAAATCCAAGAGTAATGAAGAAAGTACAAGATGAGGTAAGAGAGGTTTTTGATAAAGAAGGAAATCCCAGTGAAAGTGGCATTGAGAAACTAAAATATTTGAAATCAGTTGTGAAAGAGACATTAAGATTACACCCTCCTGTTGCTCTTTTACTTCCAAGAGAATGTGGACAAGCTTGTGAGATTAAGGGGTATCATATACCTGTGAAAAGCAAGGTCATCGTGAATGCTTGGGCAATTGGAAGAGATCCAAATCATTGGAACGAGGCTGAGAGGTTTTATCCTGAAAGGTTCATTGAAAGTTCTTGTGACTACAAAGGCAATAATTTTGAATTCATCCCATTTGGTGCTGGGAGAAGAATATGCCCTGGCCTCACATTTGGGTTGATCAACGTTGAGTTTCCACTTGCATTGTTGATGTATCATTTTGATTGGAGACTGCCCAATGGAGTGAAAAACGAAGATTTGGACATGACTGAGACTTTTGGAATAACTGTTGGCCGAAAAGATGATTTGTACATGATTCCCATCACTTCTCATTGTTAGCCTAATTTAGGTGTTAGCAATGGTGGAACCAGAATAATCCCTGTACACAGTATTATCCATTGATAATTATAAAAAAAACTATTTATTCTAACACACAATCTTTTAGTCGCGGAAATATAACTTTATCACCATTAGAGGCTCGTCGTCTTCTCTACAATATATAATACTAAAAAGATAATGATGTTGAGAAGAAAAAAATTGTCAATAACTTTATCACCGTTCTATGCTCGTCGTCTTCTCTGCAATATATAATACTAAAAAAATAATGATGTTGAGAAGAAAGAAATTGTCAATTATAATTAGGGTTTGATCAATTTTTTTATTTATCTGTATTGTTGATAGGGAAAAAATTTAATATGCTCCAGGTCGATCATTTATTCGGTGGTCTCTTTTTCATAAATGGAAAATTTTCTTTCATTTATATCCCTTTCTTTTTGATTTTTTTCCCCTTCTATCTCTCTTTTTTTCTATTTTGGGAAGGGACTATTATGGTCCCGGCCCACAAAAAATCTTCTCGTTGATAGGAGGGTAATTTATCTTACAATCAGTGAAGAAAAACTATTAATATTATGGAGTCATAGATTATTAATTATCCTTCGGTGGAGAAAAAAATTCTATAATATAAAAGAGCTAAATTGCAATTATATTCTTGTTTATGTTATAATAAAACTAAGTGTTTTATAAGAGTTATGTTGTAGAAAAAGTGATTGTGTTATGATATAGAGATTCATTTTGCGTGCCGGAGTTTTTTTTGCTGCGGGCCCCACAAAATGTTGCGTGTGTGGAAAATTTTATAAAGTCATCTTACGTGATAGATGATAAACCCTAAAAATAATGTTTATAACTGAAGACTTTTATGAGCTGGACGATCACTGTATATCCGAATATATGCAAGCACAAACAGATCTGTATATTCAATTTTATTTCAGTGCAACATGTCCCTATATGCTCTTATCTCTATATGATATGTATAGAGATGTATATATAGTACTGGCTAGTGTACCTTTAGCTTGTTACACACTATACTTGAAATATTTACCAAGCACGACAAATTGGAAAGACTTATTTATATCAGAAGCAATATGTGTAACAGGGGAGGTAACAAACCAACACAATTCAATTATTTATTTAAAACAGCGTTCACTAATTTTGCAATTAAATCCGAACAAAGAACCACAAAATAGTTCCATAACAGAAACAATATGACATCTAGCATATGACTAAATCAGCTAGATATCATTCATTGCAATTTACTCAGTTTACGAGGTTTCACTCAGCAGAATAAATGTACAAGGCCGATTGGCAGGCAGCACTAATATGCAACCTTTGTATCTAAATTAATACGATATTCAGATATGAGAACAGCAGGAAAGGAAATACAAGTTAATGCAGAGAATCAGCTATTCAGACTGTTCCAATAAATCATCTTCTATTTATATAGGATTTACTCGAGTGAAAAACAAAAAATTACTCGGGTAAATTAAACTTAAACAGATACCAATAAGCTGTCTTCACAAAGCAAACCAGATATTAATGGATAAGAGCATAGATTTTATTTTCAGACAAAAAATACTTTGCAAAAGACAATTACTACCCAATCAGATTAATTCAAATGACGTGATACCAAGTAAAATATGTGGAGTCACCAAATGTAACATCCCGACGAGGACGGGGAGTGATCGCCGGTGCGCAAGGGCACGGACAAAGAGCGGCTCCTGGCAGGCTTCCAGTGACGGGGTACATGAATGAATCGAATCAACACCCGAAAGAGAGGGATTCCAGAGACTGTGCTGGTATGGGACGGTACAGTTGGGAATGACTTATAAGAATTAATTGGTACTACCTATACTAACAAGATGCATCTGCTTTTCGGTAGCCTGGAACGGAAGAACTCCACAGTTAAGCGTGTTTGACTTGAAGCAATTCTGGGATGGGTGACCTCCTGTGAAGTTTTCCTGGGAAGTGTGCGAGTGAGGATAAAGCACGTTGAAAAGTCTCGTGTTAGTGTGTGGGGACAGTCGTTGATCCTTGCAAGTTGCCAGGCGTTACAAGTGGTATCAGAGCAGGGCCTCTCATCCAGTACGGTGTGGTTCGAGGACGAACCAGGCGGAAGCTGGTGGGCATGTAACATCCCGGGCGCTGACGAGGGCGGGGAGTGATCGCCGGTGCGCAAGGGCACGGACAAGGAGCGGCTCCTGGCAGGCTTCCAGCGACGGGGGTACATGAATGAATCGAATCAACACCCGAAAGAGAGGGATTCCAGAGATTGTGCTGGTATGGGACGGTACAGTTGGGAATGGCTTATAAGAATTAATTGGTACTGCCTATACTAACAGATGTGTCTACTTTTCGGTAGCCTGGAATGGAAGAACTCCACAGTTAAGCGTGCTTGACTTGGAGCAATTCTGTGATAGGTGACCTCCTTGGAAGTTTTCTTGGGAAGTGTGCGAGTGAGGACAAATCACGCTAAGTCTCGTGTTAGTGTGTGTGGACAGTCGTTGATCCTTGCAAGTTGCCAGGCATTTCACCAAAAATGTCACTTACTCGGGTAAGTGACTTTTCTACTAGATCAAATTAGAACAAATGAAGCATTAACTGAATCAAATCATAGCAGGTTTATCAGGTATGACAGAAATCACTACTATATGGCTCCAAACTCAAACTACAGTAACAACTTTGGTTAAGTGACAATTATTCAACTACACAAACTGATCTATCACAAGATTTTCCAATTCAAGCGAGAATACAGAAGTAAAGAGGATGTTGAATGTGATGACCAGTAGCTAATTATAGAGCGATGCAGATATTCAATGTAAGATGATTGTTTTAACGAAATAAAATCAACTTAACAAGATACAGTAGCTCTTTGCACTCATCTATCAACTTTTAAGTTCACAGTCAAATAAATTTAAAACAGTTACATATGCTTAATATATTCAAACAGTATCGTTTAGAAATGGTAGGGGATGTCCTAAACTCTTTGCAAAGGATATCTTCACCAATGGACCAAGTGATATATCACAATAAGTAGACTAATACCATATCTCAACATGAAATCTTGAGAATATAGGTCATGGGCCCTTTATGTAAAACTATTTGCCTCATGTGTAATATTATGTGTCAATTGATTTAAATAATAAAAAGGGCATAATGGTAATTGACAGTAAAGGGGAGTTATTTAAAGTGTAACTGCTGATAGGTGCAGTCATATAAAAGTGAAATGGTCAGTTTTCTATTTTATTGGAGTCTGATAGAAAACAAACGTCCTTCTGAGTCTGCCCAGAAAGGTTGTATCCAATCCCTATCAAAGAAGATACAAGAACGGTGAAAGGGTTAAGGCTTAGAGAAAGTATTCCACCATCAAAGTTCTTCCGCACTAATGGAGAAAGGTACACTTTATGTGAAAACCATGAATTCTAAAGATCCTTTCATGTTCTTGAATGATTACTGTTGAACATGAGTAAATGATTAAATGCTTACATGTGGTATCAGAGCCATGTTTAAGAATTTGTGTTTTTCCATAAATTATTAGGAATAAATTTCTGGTTCATGAAAAGTTAGGGTTTTGAAAATAAAATTATTAAAGGCAATTCTCGAAAGAAATTTTTTTTTAACCGAGATAAAAGCATTTCGAAATCATTTTCAATTTGCGATTATGATAAAGCATTTGAAATCAACTAACAGTGATCACGAGAACAAATTTGTTTCTCGGTTTTCGTGTAAAATACAAGCAATTGAATACGTGTTACAGTTTTTTACAATGAAAGTTCACGTTTGTAATTTCAAATTGCATATTACAGTATCACAATTCGTTTTGTCATTTTGTGACTTGTGAATTATAAAGTCAATTTGCAATTTTCGGTTTTTGTGTCCATGATAAACCATTGAAATCCATTAACCCTGCATATGAGAAGTATACGATTTTAGGAAATCGTGCATCATTGTTGGATTTCAATATATGTTCTTTGAATTCAATTCACTGTTTCCTTTGATGATTTCCTTCACGGTTTCAATATTCAAATGGACACTTACGTACCGGTTTCGTTCTGTGCATATATATAAATATGTTTGTTCTGATGGGTATATTATTTGGAGAAAGTTGGATTAAAATTGAATGTGAAAATTTTATCCTATTATTGTTTATGAAAAATTAAAGTTTTGAAATTAATTATGATAGATTTGTTAGTCACCAAAGTGGCCAAATCTTGAAGAGTTATTTTAATTTCAAATATTATGAATTTTATTTCAATTACCATGACTGTGATGCTATGAATAGTATGATATAATATTCTGGTTGTGGTATATTAAAGTTCATTATTATAGAACAGTTGGGGATCAACCCAAAGGTTGGTTATTTGTTTTATAAAATGAACATGGATGTTGGTATTGTTGGCATATTTCCTCACATTTGGACATCCAAAGATGACAAATATTTATGATAGGGGTATGCATCATTGCCAAATTATGTGAAATTTTTATAGCATCATTATAGTTAATGTTGTATGTTAATGGATCCCCAAAGGTGAACATTGATATGCATTTAAGTTAGTATATTTGAATCCGTGAAGTATGTTAGTATGTGACATGTATGTCTCAAAGCATTAATGTTTAAATGTTATTCCTTGCAGTACCTATTGCCACACATTCCATGTTCTCAACTATTGCAGTTTTTAATGGGCTGAACTTCTCTGAATGGAAAGAGCAAATCCAATTTTACCTTGGGGTAATGGATATGGATATGGCTCTTAGAGAAGAGGAACCTGGTGCTATTACTCCTGAAAGCACTGAGGATGAAAGGAACCATTTTAAGAACTGGGAAAGATCCAACAGATTAAGTTTGATGTACATGAAAATGAGCATAGCAAGCAACATTAAGTCAGCTCTTCCACAAACTGAAAGTGCCATCGAAATGATGAAACTTGTGGAAGAGCGCTCCCAAACTGCTGATAAGTCTCTTGCTGGGACACTTATGAGTACACTGACCACCATGAAGTTTGATGGTTCGCGTACTATGCATGAGCATGTTATTGAAATGACAAGCATTGCGGCAAAATTAAAAGCATTGGGAATGGATGTGGATGAGAATTTCCTGGTGCAGTTCGTATTGAACTCATTACCGTCTGAGTATGGTCCTTTCCAAATGAACTATAACACCATGAAAGACAAATGGAATATGCATGAATTGCACAGTATGTTAGTTCAGGAGGAAACCAGACTTAAGAATCAGGGAGCTCATTCCATCAATTATGTAAAGCATCAAGGAGCTGAAAAGAATAAAGGTAAGAAGCATGAGAAGAAAGGAGGAGGAGGAGGACCCCTTAAAGTTGATGAGGCCTCTTCTTCTAAAATCCACAAAAAGGAAAGTAATGCAAAGATGAGGTGTCATTTCTGTAAAAAGGAAGGACATTTCAAAAGGGATTGCCTGAAACGTAAGGCTTGGTTCGAAAAGAAAGGTAAGCCTAGTGCTTATGTATGTTATGAATCAAACCTGGCTGAAGTTCCTTATAATACTTGGTGGATTGATTCTGGTTGTACTACTCATGTTTCTAATACAATGCAGGGATTCCTTATGACCCAAACCACAAGGACAAATGAAAAGTTTGTCTTTATGGGCAATAGAGTGAAAGTTCCGGTGGAAGCTGTTGGGACTTACCGTTTAATTCTCGACAGTGGATATCATTTGGATTTATGTGAAACTCTTTATGTACCTAGTATATCTAGAAATTAAGTTTCAATTTCCAAACTTGATGTTGCTGGATACTCTTTTAAATTTGGTAGTGGTAGTTTCAGTTTGTACAAGCACAATCATTTGATTGGTAATGGTACTTTATGTGATGGATTATATAAATTATGTCTTGATAATCTTTATGCTGAAACGCTTATGACTCTGCATCATAATGTTGGTACTAAACGTACCTTAATTAATGAGTGTTCCGCTTACTTGTGGCACAAACGTTTGGGACACATTTCCAAAGAAAGGATGAAAAGATTGGTAAATAATGAAATCCTTCCGGATTTAGACTTTACTGATTTAAATGTTTGTGTGGATTGTATTAAAGGAAAACAAACAAAACACACAAAGAAAGGAGCCACAAGGAGCACACAGCTTCTTGAAATTATACACACTGATGTATGTGGTCCGTTTGATGTTAATGCCTTCAATAAAGAAAAATATTTTATCACTTTCATTGATGATTATTCACGTTATGGTTATGTCTATTTGCTGCATGATAAGTCTCAAGCTGCAAATGCTTTGGAGATTTATATTAATGAAGTTGAAAGGCAATTAGACAGAAAGGTGAAGATTGTCAGGTCTGATAGGGGTGGTGAATATTATGGAAGGTATGATGAAAGTGGACAACATCCGGGCCCATTTGCTAAATTTCTGGAAAAGCGTGGTATTTGTGCTCAATACACAATGCCCGGTACACCGCAACAGAATGGTGTATCTGAAAGGCGTAATAGGACCTTACTGGATATGGTTAGGAGTATGTTAAGTAATTCTTCTTTACCTGTTTCATTGTGGACTTATGCTCTAAAAACTGCCATGTATATATTGAATAGGGTTCCTAGTAAGTCAGTTCCAAAGACTCCTTTTGAACTTTGGACTGGAAGGAAACCTAGTATAAGACACCTGCATGTTTGGGGTTGTCAGGCAGAAATTAGATACTACAATCCGCAAGAAAAGAAACTGGATGCAAGGACAATCAGTGGTTATTTCATTGGTTATCCAGAAAAATCGAAAGGGTATAGATTTTACTGTCCTTATCATACTACAAGGATTATTGAATCTGGAAATGCAAGGTTCATTGAGAATGGTGAAGTTAGTGGGAGTGAAACACCACGTAAAGTGGATATTCATGAAGTGAGAATACAAGTTCCATTGTCTTGTAGCTCTAGTAAAGTTATTGTTCCTTATGCTATTGAACCAATCAATAATAATGAAGGACAAGTTAATGATCCCACTACTCATGAAGAAATCATTGTTGATGAACCGAATGGACCCATAGTAGAAGAACCACAACAAATAGCATTAAGAAGATCTCAAAGAGAAAGGAGACCTGCTATTTCTAATGATTATGTGGTTTATCTACAAGAGTCTGAATTTGACATGGGTATTCAGGATGATCCAGTAACGTTTTCACAAGCCATGAATGGAGAAAATGGTGATAAATGGTTAGATGCTATGAAATATGAGTTGAAATCTATGGAACAGAACAAGGTTTGGGATCTTGTTGAGTTACCAGAAGGGTGCAAGAGAGTTGATTGTAAATGGGTCTTTAAGACCAAACGTGACTCTCATGGTAACTTAGAACGTTACAAGGCCAGACTTGTTGCAAAGGGATTCACTCAGAAAGATGGCATTGACTTTAAAGAAACTTTTTCACCAGTTTCAAAGAAGGATTCCTTAAGAATTATTATGGCATTGGTGGCTCATTATGATCTAGAGTTACACCAAATGGATGTGAAAACTGCCTTTCTAAATGGAAATTTAGATGAAGATGTGTACATGGACCAACCAATGGGGTTCATAGAAAAGGGTAAAGAGCACATGGTGTGCAAACTTAAGAAGTCAATATACGGACTTAAACAAGCTTCACGACAATGGTACCTTAAGTTTAATGATACTGTTGTTTCCTTTGGATTTAAAGAAAACATTGTTGATCGATGTATATATCTGAAGATCAGTGGGAGCAAGTTTATATTATTGATTCTGTATGTTGATGATATTTTGCTGGCAACTAATGATTTTGGTCTTTTAAATGAGACTAAGAAGTTTCTCTCTAGTAACTTTGAAATGAAAGATATGGGCGAGGCAGCTTATGTGATAGGAATAGAAATATTCCGTGATAGATCACAAGGACTGTTAGGTTTGTCTCAGAAAGCATATATTAATAGAGTTCTAGAGAGATTCAGAATGAAAAACTGCTCATCATCTCCAGTTCCAATTCAGAAAGGAGATAAATTTAGTCTCATGCAATGTCCTAAAAGTGAATTGGAACGAAAAGAAATGGATGCAATTCCGTATGCATCATTAGTTGGGAGTTTAATGTATGCTCAGACTTGTACGAGACCAGATATTAGCTTTGCAGTTGGGATGTTGGGTAGATACCAAAGTAATCCCGGTATGGATCATTGGAAAGCTGTAAAGAAAGTTTTGAGATATTTGCAAGGAACTAAAGGTCACATGCTTACTTATAGAAGGTCTAACAACCTTGAAGTGATTGGATACACAGATTCAGATTTTGCAGGATGCGTAGACACAAGAAAGTCTACATGTGGTTACCTGTATCTTTTAGCTGAAGGAGCTATATCATGGAAAAGTGCGAAGCAAACTGTAATAGCTGCGTCCACTATGGAAGCTGAATTTGTGGCATGCTTTGAAGCCACAATTCAGGCTAAATGGCTACGGAACTTTATTTCAGGGCTTGGATTGGTCGACAATATTGAAAAGCCGCTGAAAATTTATTGTGATAATTCCGCAGCAGTCTTCTTTTCTAAAAACGACAAGTATTCCAAAGGTGCTAAACATATGGAATTAAAGTACTTTGCCGTTAAAGAAGAGGTTCAGAAACAAAGAGTGTCTATAAAGCATATTAGCACCGATCTTATGATAGCTGATCCCTTGACAAAGGGATTGCCGCCCAAGACATTTACTGGTCATGTATGTAGAATGGGCATTATGTCAGCTAATGAATGATGACAATTATTGTTATGTATTAAGTATTGACACTCTGAGCTCATTGATGAATATATGTTTCTGTTATTGTCTTATTTTCAATTTATGAATGCATGCAAGTATATGTGATGATATTGAAAATGTTTATGGTCCGTTATGAAGACATTATTGTTGGACATAATGTATACTTCCTATTAAAGTATCATGTTAGGAAGAAGAGTCAATATAGTGGTACATGGAAGGGACTATGCCGACTTGATAGCATACAACCGCCATGACTCTTGTTGATTTTATTTCTAATAATGAATTATGATGAGGTCAATGTATGGAACCTTAGCCTAGTAAATGCGCATTATAGGTGTTTTGATTAAATCATGAAGGGACACCTCATGACATGAGCCAAGTGGGAGAATGTAAAACTATTTGCCTCATGTGTAATATTATGTGTCAATTGATTTAAATAATAAAAAGGGCATAATGGTAATTGACAGTAAAGGGGAGTTATTTAAAGTGTAACTGCTGATAGGTGCAGTCATATAAAAGTGAAATGGTCAGTTTTCTATTTTATTGGAGTCTGATAGAAAACAAACGTCCTTCTGAGTCTGCCCAGAAAGGTTGTATCCAATCCCTATCAAAGAAGATACAAGAACGGTGAAAGGGTTAAGGCTTAGAGAAAGTATTCCACCATCAAAGTTCTTCCGCACTAATGGAGAAAGGTACACTTTATGTGAAAACCATGAATTCTAAAGATCCTTTCATGTTCTTGAACTTTACACTTATATCATCCGTACATGGTTAATTTATAACTGATGTGGGGTTTAACCACTACTCACACTTGAATATTTCCGACCTAAGTGCACTGACACCACATCTCAACTTACAACCTTAACTCAATTGTGAGTCTCATACAACAATAGGAACTTAACTCAAGTGTGAACCTCAGACCACAAAAAGTGATGAAGTAGAGTATCCTCTCCACAGGGAATTGTAGACCAAGTATTACAATAACCAGTCCCCTTAAGTTGAACAGATCAATGGATGTGACAAATAGTGTTGATTACTTCAGAAAAGTAAAGTGAAAAGTAAATGCGTATTTTTAGGGTTTTGTAAAAACAGATGAACAAGATTGAATAAAAATAAGTTTGAAAAATAGTTGAGAAAATATTACAGTAAGAGGACAAACACCTGTCTG
Organism: Gastrolobium villosum; assembly: GCA_032173675.1. Lineage (NCBI taxonomy): Eukaryota > Viridiplantae > Streptophyta > Magnoliopsida > Fabales > Fabaceae > Gastrolobium > Gastrolobium villosum. The sequence continues at coordinate 20,040 of JAVKPL010010773.1, forward strand.
ATCCCCACCTTGTATCTGAATCAAGGTTTACATGCGATTTACCCATTGATCAAACGATTCACCATCTTTTATTTTATTGGTTAAGCCCTAATCCCTTAGTGATCTTAACCTTATTAACCCTATTAGAACCCTAATCCCTTAGAAGTTCCTTTTTAGGTTAAACGTTTAAATCGGTGAATCTTTCACGTTTGCGATTCATGTAGCCTACCCCTAGTGCATACATGAATAGCTATTTTCCTCCTTGTCGGGAATTAGGATCCCAATATCCCTATTGCGAATCCTAACCCTAGCGATCCATTAGAGTGATCAGATCTTAAAGAACGAAGAGATGAAGAATGAAGGAAAATATATTCAATCATATAAACACATGTAAATTTAATCCAAACTACAAGGGGTTCACATTTAGGGTTGTGACCCTTACCACAACAAAAGGAGATCTAGCCAACCATTGTCATGACTGATCACAAAAATTCAACAAGAATTATAAATTACAGTAGTAAAGAAGAAGAACAAAGAACGAAGAACAACAGAACAGAACTCTCCTCGCAGCCTCCTCCTTTTCAGATATGAAAATTGGTATTTTGATGTCTTGATAACCTAATTCCTCCCTTTTTATCCAATTTACATTCCTCTTCCAATTTTGCCCTTGTGAAAACACGGCTGAGGTTTCGCAACTGACGCTATCAGTGTCAGTTTCACGCCATGAGCGTGGCCGCCTTTGAACTCCCACGCCATAAGCGTCATATCCACGCTGTGAGCGTGGATGCCTCTGAACTCCCACGCCGTTAGCGTCATATCCACGCTGTGAGCGTGGCTGCCTCTGGTTCTTCACACCACCAGCGTGATATCCACGCTGTGAGCGTGGGTCTTCACTTTGGCAAATCCTCATTTTGCTCCAGATTTGTTTTCTTTTCCTACAAAATGAGTATAAAATCAGTTAAACAATCCTGAAATCGGGATTTAAGCAAAGCAACAATAAACATTGCCTTTTTGCTGAGGAATAGTCCATTATCTTTCTCTTTTTGGCTTGAATTTACCTATGTGCTGAAGGCACATCAAGCAATTCCTAGATTTGAACGCCGTTGTCCTCAGCAATGTAATGGATCAAAAGAAGAGTAAGATTAACTCTGTGAAGAAACACATGAAAACATCTTAAGAAATCAAACTGCTATGCATGTATAACTGCCTAGTATAAATCTCACAATAACACTCTTCAATTGTATCAAGATCTTAGATCTTAGCTTGAATATTCCTCACCAGATAAATACATTCTCATCACTCAGTATTTGAGATTTCTGGACTCATTCCATCAATGTAGCAGTAATTCCATGATCTTGAACATATTCTCAAGTTCCTAAAAATGAGGAACCCATTTGCCATGTATAGACTGATCAAAAGGTCTTTGATAGGTTGTAACTTGGCCTGGTTTGGGGGTAAGAATCTTTTGGTTAGAGGCTGACTAATTTGGAGAGACTGAAATCCTAAGATTTTTTTCATTCCTTCTCAGCTCTTCAATTCTGTCATTTTGACATTTTTTGGATTCTTTTCCCTTTTTCACTACCTTTTCTTCTTTTTGTTTTCTTTTCTCTTATGAGCTACATTTTAACTTCTCAGACCATTCCTTTTTCTTCTCCTTGACTTTTTCTTTTCAGAGAAAGACCTTGAATTTAGTCTTTGGAATCAGCATTTCAATCTCTCTCAAGGTGTGTCAATGGGACATGGTTAAGCAATTTTCATAAGGTGATTGAAAAAATTGGTCTCAGGCTCAAAAGGGTTTAACAAAGGAAAATCTTCTAGGTAGGCTATTTGGCTCTAAGCTAACAAGAATAAGTGCCTTTATCATATCAGTCATGCATGCAAGCCAGAGAAACAATTCTAATTCAAGAAAAACTACTACAGTGAGGTCTCTCTGAATAATTATTTCTGTTTATACTCAATCCTCACAGCTGTTATTCAAACTAGAATCTAATTTCCATATTCACATCAAGCATTACTTCAGAAAAATTCACCAAAGAGCAGTTATACAGACAAGCAAACATCATTCTCAGATTATATAAAACAAATGAATGCTTCACAGATATCATGCTCTTAATGATTCAATTCACAATAAGACTAAGCCAGCTTATCAAACCTGAGATTGCTTGTTCAGGAATTCAATATTTTTTTATCAAAATAAAAGAAATAAATAACATCAAAAGATGAAATATCTCCCTTTTTCAGATAGATTTTCTGTTTCCTTTCTTTTGTGTTCCGCATTTAGCAGGTCTCGCATATACAGCATGCGACCCCAATTCCCAGATTTAGAATATTGTTGTCCCCAGCAACAAACTATACTAGTCAAAGAAGCTAATTCTGCCAGGTGGGACACTCACACACTTGTTTAATAGCAAAACAGATAAAAAAAATCAAAGAGTACTGCATAAAGGGAAAAATAATCCAACAAAAAAATATCTACAAAGTACTTAAAACAGCAAAAATAATAAAAGAAACTATGAAAATGTATGTGATGCTGAAGTGGTGAGTGATCATCAGTAATCCTCCATAGCAGCATCATCATCATCAGCATGATCAGCCTCCGCTGGGGGTGGAGAAGGTGGAAACTGTGGTCTGAAACTCGTAGTGTCGATCCCACGATCACTACACAGTCTCTCCATCATAACCCGGAGATACCTCTGCTCGATCCTCATCTCTTGCATCTGACGGTCCATACTCTGGAGTAGAAGAGAATCTGCATGAGGTGCTGCAACTGGTGGTGGTACCGGAGGTGCTTCACTTGCTGCACGAGACGCCTTCCAAAGGGAGTAACGGCTGGACTCTTCCCTCATGGTGTTAAAATTTGTCTGTGTGAGCTCTGTTTTAACCTTTACATCACTGGGTTCATCATCATAAATCTCTATCCCAGCCTCCAGACAGAGCTGCTGTATCAAAGAACTATGAGCGAGGTGAATCTCAGCCTTCTTCTAAGTGATGATGTAAACTATTCTCTCAGACAAAAGAGCAGCAATATTGAGATTTTCTTCACCTATAAGGGTATATTGCAGCACTGCTCTCTCAACATTTACATCACTCAGATTAGTGGATGCAATGATGGTGGAATTTATGAAAGTATGCCAGAACATCGCTTCTAGATTAAGATCTACCCTTTCCAATATTTCGGGCACCTCCGGTTGCCCACTCTTTGATTTCCACTTAGAATAAGGGTGGGTGATGGCACTTCGGATTCTCTCAGCAATCTCTAGCATGTCTTCCCAATATAGTCCTTTTCCAGCAGAAGGTTGCATCCTATTGAATGTCTGTGCAAAGTGGCAACTCCTGCTACGGTCATGTGTAGTTCCAAGAAATCTCTCTATTGCTGTAGAAGAGAAAGTGATTTCTTCTCCTCGCACCCAACTCTTCCGAGTTGCATCCACATTTTCCAGATCAACATTGGCACAAAATTCTTTCAGAATTGTGCTGGAGCTGGGTGCAACAAACCTCACTAACTTATTCCATCTTCTCCTTTCAGCTGTTTGTCTTACTGGGCAATCATTATCCAAGAAAGCACTGATTTTCCTTTCTGATATAATTTCCTTGGGAGCAAAACATTGATAATACCTGTCTTGAGCCTCAGGTGATAAGAACCGGGTACTATCAAAAACAGATGAAGAATAAGAGGTCCTGGGCCTCTTTGTGCCAGCAGCACTACTCTCGCTCGTTTTCTTGCCCGGACCAAGTTATTTGGTACTCAAGTTATTTTTGCCCAATGCATCTAAACAAATACATGTTACTTGTGGAAGATAGAATCTCAACATGTGGCATGTATGCTAAACAATGCATTTTCTCTACAAAATCATGAAGCATGTAATCTCACTATCCTTGAATTAACACGCACACACTCCATGACATCCATCAAGTATGCATTAGGTAAATTTCTATTAGACAATTTAACAAACACTTAACATGCATGTCTAAACTGGTACAATTAACATAATCATGACAGACGAAATACCACCAACATTCAAATGACCATGGAAAGATAGCAAAATCAAACAACACATTGCATTGTTAAATCAAGTGTCATTGAATTTACCTTGTCGCCAGCCATTGAATGCAAAAGAGTGAAAATGGAAAAACCCTATCACTGAGAAGGAAACCCACGACTTTGCAACCTCCGGTGGTGCTGCTAGTGCGCGGTTGGGAGATTTGCTAGGTGGGAAGATGGTGGTGCGCGGTTGATGCGTGGTGGAGCGCGGTGAGCTAGGGTGGTGCTAGGCTGAGGTTAGGTGTGGAGGCAGCGGTGATTGGTGGTTTGCGGTTGGTGAGAGAGAGAGAGAGAGAGAGAGAGAGAGAAAAGAGGGGAGGGTGATGGTGTTAGGGAGTGTGCGACGGTTATGGTCGAAGTGAGGGTGGTGGTAGATGTGGTGGTGCGCGGTGAAGAAAGAAAGAAAGATATGAGAGGGAGGGAGAGATGGAACGATGGTCTGCGGCTAAGGAAATGAGAGAAAGAGAGAAAGTGAAAATGAGAGCGTGGTGCGCGCATGAGGGATTAGGTTTTTAAAAAAAAGTTTGACTTTTAGACGACACTCATAGCTTGAATCTCACGCTATGAGCGTGGGACCTTCTGATCACTCACGCCCTGAGCGCGCAATCCACGCTGATGGCTTGGTTGCTTTTGTTAACCTTCTCATGCTCACAGCGTGAATATCACACTGTAAGCGTGGAGGCGTCTGATTGCTCATGCTAAGAGCGCTAATGTCACGCTGTCAGCGTGGATCTCCCTGTTTCCTCACGCTCACAGCATGAAATCCACGCTGATGGCATGAAACTCTTTCACGTCTTTCACGCTAAGAACGTGAATCTGAAGCTGGGAGCATCAGTTCAAAGTTCACAACTTCTTATTATCTAACCTAAAATCATTAAAATGACTAAAACTAATTGTTCCTATTGGGTTGCCTCCCAATGAGCGCTTGCTTAACATCACGAGCCTAACGGGAATCGTTTAAGATTCGGGTGAAGCCAAAGGGACAGAAATTGTGTCCCTATAGATATCTCCGCCATGATAGATCTTCAACCGACACCCATTGACCTTGAAAGGTCTTTCAATATTAAGAGGGAAAATCTCAACTGTACCATATGGGAATTCCTTCTTAATAACAAAAGGACTAGACCAACGAGACTTAAGCTTACTTGGAAACAACCTCAGTCGAGAGTTGTATAACAATACTTGTTGTCCCGGCTCAAACTCTTTGGGCTGAATATTCTTGTTATGCCATTTCTTTGTCTTTTCTTTGTAAATTCTGGCATTCTCATAAGCTGCTAACCTGAACTCATCCAACTCATTTAATTGTAGCAGTCTCTTAGCATTAGCTTTTGATGGTTCAAAATTTAAAAATTTAATGGCCCATAAATCTCTATGCTCTAGTTCTACAGGAAGATGACAAGACTTACCATATACCAATTGGAATGGTGACATACCTATTGGTGTTTTGAACGCAGTCCTGTATGCCCAGAGTTAATCATCCAGTTTCTTAGCCCAGTCTTTCCTCGAGTTGCCCACTGTCTTCTCTAGAATCCTCTTCAGTTCTCTATTAGAGATTTCAACTTGTCCACTGGTCTGAGGATGGTATGGCGTTGCCACCTTGTGAGTGACACCATACTTTATAAGCAAACTCTCAAACTACTTATTGCAGAAGTGGGTGCCTCCATCACTGATGATTGCACGAGGAACCCAAAGTGGGTGAAAATATTCTTTCTCGAGAAAGAAAATACCACCTTTGCATCATTTATGGGCAATGCAACTGCTTCTAACCACTTGGACACGTAGTCCATAGCAACCAGAATGTACTGATTTGAGTATGACTTAAGGAATGGTCCTATGAAGTCAATCCCCCAAAAATTGAAGAGCTCCACTTCCAATATGCAGTTGAGAGGGATTTCATCTTTACGTGAAATGTTTCCCGTTCTCTGACACTTGTCACACTTCTCTACAAAGTTTCGCGCATCTTTGAAAATCGTTGGCCAATAATAGCCACTTTGCAATACCTTTTGCGCAGTCCGGTTAGTTCCAAAATGACCTCCTTAATCAGACGCGTGGCAATGCCACAGAATATCCGGTATTTCAAATTCAGCCACACACCTGCGAGTAATACCGTCAGCACATTGAAAATATAGAAATGGATTATCCCAGTGGTACCTTCGTGTATCATGAAGGAATTTCTTTTTCTACTGCCAAGTAAGATCATCAGGAATCGAACCAGCAGCTTTGTAGTTTGCAAAATTTGCAAACCATGGATGCATTATTATTGCCATCACTTGCTCATCAGGAAAGAACTCATTAACCTCAATTTCAAGTCCTTCTTGTAGTTGCTTATCCTGAATCCTAGACAAATGATCAGCAACTTTATTCTCCACTCCAGTTTTGTCCTTGATTTCCAAGTTATAATCTTGAAACAAGAGCATCCACCGCAGTAGCCGTGGCTTTGCATCCTGCTTGGTCATCAAATACTTAATAGCAGCATGGTCAGTAAATACAATGACTTTAGCACCTATCAAATAAGATCTAAATTTATCCAATGCATAAACTACTGCTAGCATCTCTTTTTCAGTAGTAGCATAATTGGCCTGTGCCTCATTAAAGACCTTGCTAGCGTAGTAAATAACATGCGACAATTTGTTCTTACGCTGACCAAGGAATGCACCCATTGCGTATGCGCTCGCATCACACATGAGTTCAAATGGAAGACTCCAATTTGGTGCCGTCAGAACAGGTGTTGTGTTAAGCTTTTCCTTCAACACATTAAATGCATTGAGGCAAGCTTCATAAAAAAGAAACTCGTTATCCTTTACCAACAGCTGGCTAAGAGGCTTTGCAATTTTCGAAAAATCCTTGATGAATCTTCGATAAAAACCTGCATGGCCTAAGAAACTTCGCACATCATTAATATTAACGGGAGGGGAAAGTTTTTCAATCAACATCAACTTAGCCTTATCAAATTCAATGCCTTTTTTAGAAATTTTATGGCCTAATACTATGCCATCTTGTACCATGAAATGGCATTTTTCCCAATTTAACACTAAATTAGTTTCCTAACATCTTTTCAAAACCTTAGCTAAATTAACTAAGCATGAATCAAAGCAGGAACCAAACACAGAAAAATCATCCATAAAAACCTCTAAATATTTTTCTACCATATCAGAAAAGATAGAAAGCATACATCTTTGAAATGTTGCGGGTGCATTGCAGAGGCCGAATGGCATCCTCCTGTAGGCAAAAACTCCAAATGGGCATGTGAAAGCCGTCTTTTCCTTATCCTCTGGTGCTACCGGAATTTGGTTGTAGCCAGAATATCCATCCAAGAAGCAATAAAAAGCATGACCGGATAACCTTTCCATCATTTGATCAATAAAAGGAAGAGGAAAATGATCTTTTCTGGTGGCTGAATTTAGTCTCCTGTAGTCTACACACATCCTCCAACCAGTAATGGTTCTAGTGGGAATCAACTCATTCTTATCATTCTTCATGACAATCAATCTTCCCTTCTTTGGAACTGTCTGTACTGGACTCACCCATGCAGTGTCAGAAATTGGGTAAATCATTCCACATCCATGAGTTTCATCACTTCCTTGCGGACTACTTCCTTCATTGTTGGGTTTAATCTCCTCTGAGGCTGCCTCACTGGTTTGACATTGTCCTCCATTAGAATCTTGTGAGTACAAAAAGAAGGGTTGATTCCTTCAAATTAGAGATAGACCACCCAATGGTTGTCTTGTGCTCTTTGAGCACTTTCAACAGCTTCTCCTCTTCAGTTGGAGACAAATCTTTATTTATGATGACTGGATATTGCTTTGTATCTCCCAAGAAGGCGTATTGAAGAGTTTTAGGCAACTCTTTTAATTCTACCATTGGTGCCAAAGTGGCTGAGTCCTTTTCTTTCTTTTCCAGCACCTCAAAGATAGTTTCTCGCTCTTCTTGTGGAGCATCTTCATCTAGATCTTTGAATCCATCTTTAATCTCTAGATCATCAATATCTACTTCTTTGACTGCTTCCTCAATCACATCAAGTCTGAAGCAGTCACTGTGGTCAGATGAGCTCTTCATGGCTTTGAACACATTGATTGTGATTGTCTCATTATTCATCCGTAGCTCGAGCTTTCCTTGTTCAACATCAATCATAGCTCGAGCTGTGGCCAAGAATGGCCTTCCAAGTAAAAGAGGTATTACTCTCTTCTTCCATATCCAACACAATGAAATCTGCAGGGAAGATAAACTTGTCAACCTTGACAAGGAAATCCTCAATGACTCCATTAGGTCTTCTTAACGAACGATCTGTCAGTTGTAAAGAAACCATGGTTGGCTTTAGTTCAGAAACTCCCAATGCTTTGCATAATGACAGCGGCATCAAGCTGATGCTTGCTCCAAGATCACATAACGCCCGACCAACATCGATGTTGCCTATGGCAATTGGGATGTTAAAGCTTCCCGGATCTTGAAGCTCTGGTGGCAAATTTTTCTGAATGATTGCACTGCATTCTTCAGTAAGTGCTACTGTCTCACAATCCTGCAACTTATGCTTTCTTGACAATAAATCTTTCATGAATTTAGCATAGTTAGGCATGTTAGCAAGAGCTTCAGCAAATGGAATATTAATATGCAATTTTTTAAATATATCTAAAAACCTGGCATACTGTTGTTTCTGTACTTGCTGCTTGAGCTTCATAGGATAAGGAGGTTTCTCAAAATGAGAAAAATCCATCGGTTGTTTTGGAGCTTCAATAGCTTTCTCCCTTGCTTCTTCTTTGTCTTGCCTTGCAAGTTCTTCTTGCTCAATAGCAGATGCTTCTGCTTCATTCTCACTTTCTGGTTCAATCAATGGTTCATCAACTTTCTTTGGCTGAACCATTTTGGGCTTGTCTTGAGGAGTGATCACAATCCCACTCCTAGTTACAATGGACTTGCATTCTTCTTTCGGATTTGCAATAGTGTCTCCAGGAAACTGCACTGGAGTTCTTTCGGCTAACTGCCTGGATAGCTTCCCTATCTGGGTCTCCAAATTCCGAATGGAGGCATCTTGATTCTTGTGATAGGCTCTGGTCTCCTTCATGAAAGCACTGGTACTTTCCATGTGATCATTTATGGTCTTAGAAAGCTGCAACATTGCTTTCTCTAGACCAGATGGCTCCTTATGTGGAAGAGGAGGAGGTTGTAGGAAATTATTGGATTTATAATCCATGCCTCCCCCTTGATTCCTCCTTTGAAAATTATTTCCTTGGCCGCTATTCTGATTCCTCTGATAGCCTTGAGTATTTTATGGTGGCCTTGGATCATACCACACTCCATTAACTTGGAATGGTTCAGCTCCCATGAGTGTTGGACACTCATTGGATTCATGCTCTTCCTTGTAGTACTCATAGTTAACTGAATTAACTTGAGTTGTGGAAATTCGCATCTTATCCAACTTGGCATTCATACTTGCTAGCTGATGTGAAATCACTTTCTGCTCACCTAATGACGCATCATGGTTCCCCAGTTGTAAAATTTCCTTCTTTAATTGAGCTAACTGAGTCAAATGAACTTCTGTTGAGGCATTTTCATTTCGTGCCATATAATCAATCAGCTCCAGGGTTTCAGCTGCAGTCTTTTTTCCTATGGTTCCACCAGCTGCACCATTGACAATCATCCTAGTATCTGGTGTCATCCCATTGTAAAAGACTCTGACTTTCTTCTCATCTAGAAAGTCATATTGAGGGCATTTTCTAATCAACTCTTGGAATCTTGTCCAAGCTGCAAAGAGAGTCTATCCCGGCTGCTGAATGAAGTTGGTGATTTTATTCAATAGCTTATTGTACTTTTCCCGAGAGAAATTTTCAGCAAATAACTTAGCCGCCAACTCATCCCATGTTCTGATACTATTGAGAGGTTGTCGGTCTAACCGTCTTAAGGTTTTCCCTATCAAAGCAAAAGGAAACAACCGGAGTCGAATTGCATCATCGGACACCCCGTTGTGCTTGGTGGTGTCACAGATTCTCGGAAATCTGTCCATGAAGTCGTGAAGATCTTCGTAATCCTAGCCACCAAAATGAGTCTTTTCCACCAAGTTGATCAGAGACGGATTGCTGTCAAAATTGTTGGCTTGTATCTGTGGCCCGACAACACTAGAGTTCGGCCTTGTGAACATTGGAGCCAGAATTGACTCCATCAGCTCCGCTGTAGGAGGTTGATTGTTGGGACCTCCTACGGCGTTATTGTGATTCGCCATCTCTTGTATTGGTTGAACGAGTTCACTAATCGGACCTTCCCAAATTTTCTGCTTGGCAACCTTTCTCAGCTTCCTCTCAACCCTTGTGATTTCAGGATCAAACACAAGATCTTCAGGAGCAAGTCTACCTCGCATAAAACTCAAAGAAGATGGTTAGTAACACCGGCAAAATGAAGATCAAGATAGAACAAAACCTAAAAATAATAAATAAATAAAATAAATAAATAAAAATAAATAAATAAAATATCCAAGCTCAAAGATCAACGGTTATTTATAATATTGGAATATACAATCCCCGGTAACGGCGCCAAAAACTTGCTGTGAACTCGGCAAGTGTGCCGATCGTTCCAAGTAATAAAAGTGATGAAGTAGAGTATCGTCTCCACGGGAATTGTAGACCAAGTATTACAATAACCAGTTCCCTTAAGTTGAACGGATCAAGGGATGTGACAAATAGTGTTGATTACTTCAGAAAAGCAAAGTGAAAAGTAAACGCGTATTTTTAGGGTTTTGTAAAAATAGACGAACAAGATTGAATAAAAATAAGTTTGAAAAATAGTTGAGAAAATATTGCAGTAAGAGGACAAACACATGTCCGATCCCCACCTTGTAATCTGAATCAAGGTTTACATGCGATTTACCCATTGATCAAACGATTCACCATCTAAATTATTACCATGTTCTCTCAAAGTAATGTGTGATTTTGTTTATCAAATTTCTAAAAAATTACTGTCAGTTTTAATAAATGATAATTATTTAATGGTGAGATATTAAAGAAGTTTGGCTTATTACATTTAGTTTCTCTTGGTATTTTAATACATTTAATGTAATAAGTGATTACAATATGTTTTATAAAAGAAAATGTGATTACAAATTTACAATATGCCTCCTTACCTTAGTGAGTTCTGTACACTAGTTTTGAGTTTTAACATTAAGGATTATCTCAATTTTCAATCTCTCTTTAGAAAAAGAAAAATTATTCGACTTTTAAAAATCATTTTGTAAGATAGAAAATATTAAAATAAAAGTTTAAATATTTTGCACCACATTTCTTCATGTCAAATGAGCAGTCATGTAACTAATTAATCTTGACCATAACCACATCACAAAAATTAGAAAGTGTTGTAGCTACACATCCACTTGTCAACCAGCTTTATTGTGATGCAATTGCAAGACATATATGGTTTATACAAGCTAAGGGGTAACTTCTCTTTCTCTTAAAATGAAAGTGTGGTCCATGCTCTCATGTCTAGAAGATAGTACTTTGTTACATAATTCACTAAATTCAAGTTGGATGTAGCCAAGCCCATCTGTGGTCGGGAAATATTAATATTTGGTTAAGATGTCTTTTTATTGATTGAAGAATAGATTATGTAAATCCAAACTGGATGAGGACTGGCCAATTATTCTTTAATAAATGGTTCATCACCGTGTGTGTGTGTATGTGATGCATAGATGGATTCAATCGTCTATATACTAATTAATTTTCAATTTGCTGGCTGTGGTTGTCAGTATTGATCCTCGTAGAGTGTACATAAAGGATCCTAATGATGTGCAATTCAAGAGCATAAGGGTTTCAAGTCAAGGTGATGATCTTTCTTTTTTCCTGGTTTTATTTTCTGTATGTCTCTGAATCATCTAAATTCATACGCTAATGAATAATAATAATATACGTGGAACATCTTTCTTTGACCAAATATACAGTGGGAAGATCTGGCCTCTTTAAGTTTGTCATGAATAATTAGGCATAGTAATTGTTTGAAGTAGGGACTTCCTATTTATGTACTCTGTTCTCTTTTGTTTTCATCTTATCTCCCTTTTCCTTTGATGTAAATGTTATTCCTATTACTTAAATAATATCGATCATACTTATTAATCTCGGATAGCAGCGCGAAGCGGCTAACCCTCCAAACTGCTATAGCGTTATAACAGGTAGCGCTACAACGCTACTGTACAAAGTAACCTAAGTGATATACTAAATTATACTTCACAAATATAAAACTTAAAAAATGAAAATGTGACATAAAAAACAAATTTGAAGGATCTCAAACTCAAACATAAGTGATTTCAAACATTAAAATTCAAATCATAAGCAAATTGAAGGAATTAAAGTCTCAAATAATGTAACACAACAAAATAAAGTGGCAAAATTAATCAAAATTCAAACTGCCACTTAAGTGAAGTGTCAATATCAAAGAACCTAAGGAACTAATCATAATTGAAATCATGAACATCCAAATCTTCATCTTCACTTTCACTTGTATCTAAGTTGTAAATCTCTTCTTTCTACGACGAGAACACATATGTAAAAACTACTGTAGCGGTGCGATTCAGCCGCAATAGCGGCCACTATATCCGCTACACTTCGCCTGACCGTTGCGGCGCGGTTTGTAGCGGATGGCTGCTGCACCGCAACGCAACTCCGCGATAGCATGCTATAGCGGGGCTATGCACAAGTATGATATCATTGGGCTGAGATACCTAGAATTAAAGCTTCTGCCAAGATGGGAGGACAGAACAAGCAGAACAATTTCTAGTGGACATGATTCATTGGGGTGAAACTCCAACCAGAAAAATGTATTACACTGTAATTAAGAGTTATCACATGGAAAAGAATCTTAGGAAGGCATCAGAGCTCATGCAAGCCATGCAGGAAAATGGCTATCAGCCAGACTTTGAGATGCATTGGTCGCTCATAAGCAATCTAAGCAGTGCTAAAATGAAGGACACTGATAATGGCAGCAAGGGATTTTTATCAAGGCTTCTTTCTAAAAGCTATTTTCCTCAAAAGAAATGATCGGTTGTCAAAGGGATATTTGTTGGTTAAATGTTTTTGTAACCAAAGAGGGTGAGCATAGAGCAAATGTAAAATTGCTCCTTTGTGGTTGAGGGGTTACGAGTTTGACTTTAGGAAACAGTCTTTTTGCAAAATCATAATGATAAGATTGTGTATTTTCCTTACCTCTACCCTCACAAGTCGGGTTTGTAACTACAATGTAGACTTTGTTTTGTTGGGAAAGATATTATTAAATAGCAGTGTATAAATATTTATTGAAGAGGACCTGAGATAACCACTATCAGCGGTTAATCTAGTTGTAAAGTGGCTTTAACCTCTTTCTATATTTGAATTGTACTTTATATAAACATCAAATATATCATTGTATAATATAGTTTTGGCACATCACATTTCCATGTATTCATTCTGTAGTTTATCCTGATAAATGCAAAAAATAATATATAGCTACTAACACGTGGTTTGGATAATTCTAAACATACGCTCAATTCAATGCCTGAACATTGTACATCCATATCAGGACATGCTATGTCTTTAGTCTTGAGGATAGTTCATTACCTAAACCGATTTTTCATTTTAAGAGCTGCTGTAATGACTATGTTCAGATTTTGTCTCGAGTTCCAGTTACTTAATCCAATAATCCTTGTCTTCCATTTATAAGATTAAGTTAAGGGGAAAACATTGGTTATTGTTGGGTCGAGATGTGCTTAAGAAGATGTTGGAGCAAAAGTAGTGCGGAAAAACTATTCTGTATGAGGAATATTTAATCATATAAAGAGCAAATCTACCCAAACTGCGCAAGCGTGTAATACAAGGTTTCATATGAGCACCAGATTATCGTTCTCAAGGAACAACTGTAAAAGTGACATTTAAAAGAAATGTAATTAAGAAAAAGAAAACAGAGAACAAACAATAAATAAAGAGTAATTCGCTTCAAGGAACCAATTCGTTCTCAAACCAAGGTTTAGCCAAAAAAACACTTGTCACCATAAACAGGGCTTTGGCCTTTAATGACGTTAGCAGACAAAAGGTTTCTCATAAACAAATCAAATAAACCAAGAAAAAACACATAATTCATTGAAGAAGAACGAAATACGTCATAAGTCCAACCTAAGACAAAGAGGAGTACTTCTACTTCAGCCATGCCTACTAAAAATACTTAGCTCATACTAAGGAGCGTAATGAAAACCTAACTACAAAAAGAAAATAAAAATAGAAAAATAGAAGAAAATCCTAAGGAGGACAAAGAGTCCTCTCTATGAATGCCAAAAAACTTCTTAAGATTGTGATTTCTTCAGTACTTATAGGTGAGAGGTTCCTTAAAGGTGCTGTCTTGGCCATTGATTTAATCAATGGTGCAGATTTCATCTGTTGCTCCCAAATCAGTGATGTGCCCCTGTCCAAGTCAACCCTAAAACCTTCATCGAAGCTTCTTTTCTTCCTTCTTTTTCTAAATTTTCTGTATGTAGTGCTGCAAAAAAGTTCCCTGTCTTTCCTTTCTGCTATTGTTGATGTGTCGAGTAGCCATAAGTTGCTTTTTCTGAAGAAAAAAAAAAGGACACTGGTACAATGCTTTTTCCACTCCTTCTGATTTGTGTCCTTTTTGTCTTTCTTCTTTCTTTCTCTCCAAGTTTGCTTCGTTTCTGAATTGTGCGTCTTTTAAATGGTTATTGGGCCTCCTGACAATGAGAAATAACTTCTTAAGCCAAAAGGTAATAAAAATAAATCATTTTACACTCAGTTGCTCCTTAATTTTCAGAACTGTGAGTTGCTCCGGCCCTGTTTACAAAAAAGTGCTCCTAAATGAAAAATTGGAAATATGCAATAAAAAATAGCAACAGAAGGTGAGGAATTTAACAAGAAAATACACAAGATAGTTAGTGTGTATGTGTGTGCTTGAAATTTTTCTTGATTACTCCTAAAACAACATCTGGAAGTTAGAGTTAGCTCATAGATAAAACTCAAAACAAGTCTGTAGTTGTACTTTACAAATTTCACATTTTGCATTCATCCCATTTATCTTTTTTATAGGTATTTATTCTCGAAGTCAAATACCATTGTCATTGCATAGGGCTGACCTTCAACAGTGCGCTCTTTGAGCTGCTCTTGCTCCAGCCTTTGATAACTTAGGCCCTTTGGGCGCAATTTAGGAGCAGTGGAGTTGACCTTCAAGTTTTTTTTTAATCAAATGGTATATGTCAGAAATTTCAATAAAATAGTTTTAGGCGCAACAGACTTGAGTTGCATAAAAAATCCAATCACCACAGCTAATTTACAAACATGATTCAGAACCAACTAATCAAAGTTTCAAGTTATGCAATTAGTAGTCAAACTCAAATAAGTTACGTTAAAAAACAAAGGGTTATCCTACTCATGCTCCTATTAGAACATAACATGATGGCTCTTTATCTCAAATAGCATAACTTTCAAAAATAGGGAGCAATTGATATGCTCCCAGCATATATACTTTTATAGATCAAAACAGCAGGAAATCAGATCTAAAACTGTATATAAAAGTGTATATGTGGTGAAATTATTGAATAAAATTGTCAGACACTCTCTCACTCAAATTCTTCATGTTTACAGGAGGAAAATAACAAATAAAGGAGTAAGGAGAAGAATCAGACAGAAGTCCCACGCTCCAAGCGTAGGAATCCACGCTTGAAGCGTGGGAGGAGACTTCAGAACAGTGAGTCCACGCTGCAAGCGTGGAACTCCACGCTTGGAGCGTGGAAAAAGCAAAAATGGCAGAAGCTCCACGCTTGGAGCGTGGATCCTGCGCTCCAAGCGTGGGATTGAGAGAGACAGCTGTCAGTTGCGAGAAAAGGAGGATTTTCAGGTTATAAAAAGGGCATAAGGCAACCCTAGGAGGACATCTGATATTCTACACAACTGAGATCGTTCGGAAGCGGAAGTTCTGAGAAAGATCTCTTCTTCTACCTTTCTGTAGTTCTTTTAGTTTTTGTTTTTCAATTGAACTTTGGATTCTAGCCATGATAATGGTTGGCTAGAACCTCTTTGCTGTAGTTAGGGTCACGAACCCTTGTGAACCCCTGATACAATGGATTGAGTTTTTATGAATATATTTATCTTTTGAATTTCGTTCTATTCTGATCGTATTGTTATTGTTATTATTAGATCCGATCAATCTAGTAAGTAATAATAAATCTGAGGATTAGGGCCAACAAGAGGGATCTGAGGTCTTTAATCCGGAAAGGGGATAGAACGACGGTATGAACATGATCTAGACATAGACATGATTCATATTGTAGATGTTTCAATTATCGATCTTTATGCTTGATCTCATATAGGGCACCTCAAGGAATTAGGGTTCTATATGAGATTAAAGGGTTAATTCCTCAAGGGATTGAGAATTAACTATTGATACCTTTATCTGATAATTATCTAATTTCACGATTTATATATTAATATTTAACTTAATCCATAGTAAAAGGTGGGGATCATTGGTGAGTGTTCTCTAACTGCAGCGCTTTTCTCATATATTTAAACCCTTATTTCAATTCTTTTTCAAAAAGAACCAAAAACAAGTCTTTTAAATTTACAAATCAAATTTCTACACAATCCTGACATTCGTGTCAAAACCCTTTTGAAATATTTAATCTTAAAAGAAAGAGTTTTAATTGATTTAAACACACTCTCTGTGGATACGAACTTTGATTTATCACTGTATTACTTGCGCGATTCGGTATACTTGCCGATTCACGTCAAGTTTTTGGCGCCGTTGCCGGGGAGTGTTTTTCTTAAATCAATTAATCTTGATTTTAAAGATTAAATTGTTTTTATTTTATTTTATTTTATTTTTGTTTTGAATCTGTGCTACTAATCTTTTCTCTGAAGTTGTATGCAAAGCAGTGCTTTTCTAAGGAGAAGCGAACGAATTGCTCAAAAAGAGAAGGAAAGAAAAAGGGCACAGACAATTCCCATTCCAGTAGCCGAAACCCTAGAGATGGCTGCCTTTAATCAGAATGCTGATCCTAGGATGAACACCATCCTCACGCCTATCTTCAACAGGCCCAATGCTGGAATTGTTCCACCAGAACTTGGGAACAATCAATGGGAGCTCAAGTCCAACATCATTCAGTTGGCCGAGAGAGAAAAGTATGGAGGAGAGGACAATGAAGATCCTCACAGATTCATTGACAGATTTTTACGAATCTGTGACTCTACAAAGCCTCCACATGTTTCTGATGATGCAATACGATTAAGACTTTTCCCTTTTTCTGTTAAGGGAAAAGCTCTTGATTGGATGGAAAGACAACCTGCGGATAGCATCATCTCTTGGGAAAATTTATCTGAAAAATTCTTTGCAGAGTTCTTTCCCATGGAGAAATACAACAACATGGTAAATGATATCACCTCCTTCAAACAACAATTTGGAGAGACCATCTGCGCTTCTTGGAATAGATTCAAGGCCCTCATGAGAAAGGTTCCTCATTATAACCTATCTCAAGGGGACCAAGTGAGAATCTTCTTCAATGGTTGTTTACCAGAAACGAAATTGGTTATTAATACTGCAGCAGGCGGTTCTTTGGGTGATAAACTAGCTTCTGAGTCATATCATCTTATTGACAAGTTAGCTAAGAACGAGAATGAAACATCTATAAGGACCGGGAAAAGGGAAGCAGTGCCGATCAATGATAATAGTGCAATGTTGGCCGAACAAAAGCTGTTGTCCCAACAAATGTCCAATCTGCATGCGAAGTTTGAAAGGATGCAACTTTCCAAAGTTCAAGCAAGCGCAGTTGTCCTTGATTGTGAGTATTGTCATGAAGATCATGATACCAATACTTGTCCTACATTGATGTCCTCAGATTCTACTCAACAATTTCAGGTAAATGGTATTTGGTATGATCAGCGCCCTAATCAAAATTTTTCAAGAAATCAAAATAATGCTGCTGGTGGTAATAATTACCAGAGGAAAAGTTATCAAGGTACTGGTTTAGATATGACATCAGACAACTATCTAAAACCACCACCTATTCCAAAAAAAGAGCCTTCTGACCTGGAGCGTTTAGTCGGAACATTAGCACAAAGTACTAACGCTTTCATGGAGGAAAGTAAGGCTAATCAAAGGAGTACCAATGCTTTCATTGAGGAGAGCAGAGCTGATTCCAGAAATACAAAAGCTTCAATCAAGAACCTGGAATATCAGATTGGTCAACTAGCCCAACAATTATCTGATAGAGCTCCAGGTACCTTTCCTGGTAATACTACTACTAACCCCAAGGAAGATTGTTTGGCAGTTACAACTAGAAGTGGGAAAGTGGTATCATCACCACCAAAACCTATTGAGAAGGAAAAGAAGATTGAACAAGAGGAGAAACCTGAAAAAGAAAAAGAAGAATCTCCTGAGGTATTAAAACCAACTGATGATGAGAAGGAGACAGCTACTCTTCCAAAAGAAAAATTTGAACTCAGTGAAGAGTATCTGCTGAGAATGGCACCTTATCCTGGAAGGTTGAAGCCAGAATTAAAAGCCAAGAGTTATGACAGATTTCTTGATCTTTTCAAGAAATTGCATGTGAACATTCCGTTCGCTGAAGCATTGGCTAATATGCCAAACTACGCCAAATTCATGAAAGACCTCCTTTCAAGGAAGCAAAAGCTACAGGAATGTCAAACAGTTGCACTTAATGAGAAGTGCAGTGCTATTATCACTAGGAAGTTTCCTCCCAAACTTCGTGATCCTGGAAGCTTCAATATTGAAATTGAAATAGGAGACACAAAGATTGGCAAAGCTTTGTGTGATTTAGGGGCAAGTATTAATCTGATGCCCTTATCTGTTTGTAAAGCCTTAGGGATCACTGAATTGAAGCCTACTCTGGTTTCTCTTCAGCTGGCTGATAGATCCTTGAGGAAACCAAGTGGAATAGTCGAAGATGTTCTGGTAAAAATTGACAAGTTCATCTTTCCGGCTGATTTTATTGTGCTTGATATGGAGGTTGAGAATGAAATGCCTCTCATATTGGGTAGACCTTTCCTGGCCACAGCTCGTGCAATGATTGATGTAGAACAGGGAAAGCTGGTGCTAAGGATGAATGAAGACACAATCACTGTCAATGTCTTTGAAGCAATGAAAAGACCAGATGATGATAGTGATTGTTTTGAAATTAATGTCTTAGAGGAAGTGATGCATGAAGATGAAACTCCCTTGCAAGAATTTACTGTTGAATTGCAAGAAAGAGATCATATCCCTTTTGAGGAAGACATTAAAGTTGCTAATGAGTTGCTTGAACAGAAAACTTCTGACAAGGAAATAGGTGCTCCTAAAGTTGATCTTAAGGAGCTACCTCCAGCCCTAAAGTATATGTTCCTGGGTGACAATGAAACATATCCAGTGATCATAAATAACAGTTTATCTGCTAATGATGAGAAGAAACTGAAAGAAATTCTTTTAAAGCATAAGACTGCTTTAGGATGGTCCATGGCTGATCTTAAGGGTATAAGCCCTTCCTTCTGTACGCATAAAATTCTCATGGAGAATGATATCAAACCTGTAAGGCAGCCTCAAAGGAGATTGAACCCCATGATGAAAGAAGTGGTGAGAAAAGAAGTAGTTAAACTTCTTGATGCTGGAATGATTTATTCAATATCAGATACTGCATGGGTGAGTCCTGTACAAACTGTACCAAAGAAAGGAGGTGTCACTGTGGTAAAGAACGATAAGGATGAATTAATCTCTACCAGGACAATTACTGGATGGAGAATGTGTGTTGACTACAGACGGCTTAATGAAGCAACTAGGAAGGATCATTTTCCTCTCCCTTTTGTGGATCAAATGCTGGAAAGGTTAGCAGGTCATTCATATTATTGTTTCCTTGATGGGTACAGTGGTTATAATCAAATTGCAGTGACTCCAGAAGATCAAGAAAAGACAGCATTCACTTGTCCTTTTGGCGTTTTTGCCTATAGGAGAATGCCGTTTGGATTGTGCAATGCACCTGCTACTTTTCAAAGGTGCATGTTATCAATCTTCTCAGATATGGTAGAAAAGTTCTTAGAAGTATTCATGGATGACTTTTCGGTATTTGGCTCTTGCTTTGATGATTGCTTAGGCAATTTATCTAAAGTACTGAAAAGATGTCAAGAGACAAACCTGGTCCTTAACTGGGAAAAATGTCATTTCATGGTCCAAGAAGGCATTGTGCTTGGACACAAAATTTCTAAGGAAGGTATAGAAGTTGATAGAGCAAAACTAATGCTCATTGAAAAACTACCTCCTCCAATTAATGTTAATGGAGTGAGGAGTTTCCTTGGTCATGCTGGCTTTTATAGAAGATTCATCAAAGACTTCTCAAAAATTGCCAAGCCACTAAGTCAACTTCTCATGAAAGATAATGAGTTCGTTTTTGACGATGCGTGTCTCAAAGCCTTTAATTTATTAAAGGAAAAACTCACTACTGCTCCTGTCTTGGTTTCACCTGATTGGAGTATGCCATTTGAGTTGATGTGCGATGCTAGTGATCTAGCTATTGGTGCTGTTCTTGGCCAACGAAGAAACAAACTGTTGCACGTAATTTATTATGCTAGCAAAGTTCTGAATGAAGCACAGGTAAACTATGCAACAACAGAGAAAGAGATGCTCGCTGTGGTCTATGCACTTGATAAATTTAGACCATATCTCCTTGGTGCCAAGACCATCATTTTTACTGATCACGCAGCAATAAAGTATTTGATCTCTAAACAAAATGCAAAACCACGGCTGTTAAGGTGGATGTTGTTATTTCAAGAGTTTGATTTAGAGATCAAAGACAAGTCAGGAATGGAAAATAAGGTTGCGGATCACTTATCCAGAATCCGAGAGAAGACCCTACAAGATGATCCTGCTTTAGAGATCAACGATTATTTTCCGGATGAACAAGTCCTTGCAATATCTGTGAAATTATCTGAAGAACCAATTTTTGCACTACATATGGAACCATGGTTTGCTGATTTTGTTAATTTTAAGGTCATCAAGAAAGTACCTCCTGATCTCACAAAGCAACAAGTGAAAAAGTTCTTACATGATGCCAGGAGGTATGTATGGGATGATCCATTCCTGTATTTCCAATGTGCTGATGGAATCTTGAGAAGATGTGTATCAGAATTGGAAATCAAGGAAATTTTATGGCATTGTCACAATTCTGATTATGGTGGTCATTTTGGTGGAAACAGAACTGCACAAAAGGTATTGCAAAGTGGGTATTACTGGCCTACTCTTTTCAAAGATGCCAGAGAGTATGTGGAAAAATGCGAAAGATGCCAAAAGACAGGGAACATTTCCCGGAAAGATGAAATGCCTCTAAACACTATTATGGAGGTGGAATTATTTGATTTATGGGGGATTGATTTCATGGGACCATTTCCATCTTCCTATTCCAACCAGTACATTCTGGTAGCTGTGGATTACGTTTCTAAGTGGGTTGAGGCAACAGCTCTTCCTACTAATGATGCGAAGGTGGTTGTAAACTTCCTAAGAAAGAATATCTTTACCAGATTTGGAGTGCCAAGAGCAATCATAAGTGATGGAGGCTCTCATTTTTGCAATAAGCAGTTTGAAAATCTGTTAACAAAATATGGTGTCAAGCATAAGGTCGCTACACCTTATCATCCACAGACAAGTGGCCAAGTGGAAGTTTCCAATAGGGAACTGAAGCGAATCCTGGAAAAGACTGTCAGTATTTCTCTAAAGGATTGGTCAAAAAGACTGGATGATGCACTGTGGGCATACCGAACTGCATACAAAACTCCGATAGGAATGTCTCCCTATCAGCTTGTGTACGGGAAAGCTTGTCATTTACCAGTGGAGCTTGAACATAGAGCCTTTTGGGCTATTAAATTCCTAAACTTTGATGCCACAGCAGCTCTTGAGAAACGAAAGTTTCAACTGTTAGAGCTTGATGAGTTTAGGAATTCAGCCTTTGAAAGCTCTAGGATTTATAAAGAAAAAGCGAAGAAGTATCATGATAGCAAACTTAAACACAAGGAGTTTGAGCCTGGTCAGCAGGTATTGTTATATAATTCCCGATTGAAACTTTTTCCAGGGAAGTTGAAATCCAGGTGGACAGGACCTTTTGTGATTAAAAAGGTCTTTCCATATGGTACTGTTGAGATATCTTCCATGGAGGACGACAGACCCTTCAAGGTCAATGGCTCTAGATTGAAGTTCTTCCATGGAGGACCCGTATTGAAACAAGTTGTGGCTTTGCGCCTTCATTCAATTGCAACTTAAATGAGGTAACCGTCAGGCTCGGGACGTTAAACACGCGCTAGTTGGGAGGCAACCCAACATTTTTATCCTTTTATTGTTTCTTGTTTTCATTTTTTTTAGATAACCAGAGAAAAATTAAAAAAATTAAATAAAAGAAGGAAGTAAAAATGCTCCAGAGAGTTTACGCTTGAAGCGTAGAACTCTGCGCTTCAAGCATAGAAAAGAAACTTGGGACAGAATGTCCACGCTCCAAGCGTGGAACCCTACGCTTGGAGCGTAGAAAATAAGTTGGAACAGAAGCTGGGCGCTTCAAGCGTGGGAATCCACGCTTGCAAAGGAACCACACACAGGCAGTAGAATCCACCACCACCACACAAGCGTGAGAACCCTACGCTTGGAGCCTTGAAGAGCCAAGGCTCTATGTTCAAGCTCCACTGGGTACCTTTTTAATCACAAAAGTTCTACGCTCCAAGCGTAGAGATTTCGTACAATCGGGAATTACAAGCTGATAGGCTTCAAGACATTCCTATCTTGGTACCTTCTGTTTCAAACATGCATTTCAGGAATTTTGACATCACACCTTTTTAATGCTTTAAGCAGACTACTTCCTATGCCCTTCAAGCATGGGTTCCACGCTTGGAGCGCCAATCAAGCATCTCTTCTAGCTGAGTGGCATTTTCTACAGTTTCTTTTAATTTTTCTTTTTTTTTATTTTTCACTGGTTCCCCTAAGGGAAAAAAAAATGAAAACAAGAAACTTCCACTTAACTTGTTGGGAGCGCGTGTTTAACGTCCCGAGATTTAAGTTGTGTGAAGGCGCAAGGCCCTTACGGGTCCTCCATGGAAGAACTTCAATCAGCCAGTCTTTTTCCATGGAACCAATCCTATTTCAACAGTACCATATGGAAAGACCTTTTTAATACTGACACAAAGATTTCAAATTGCTTAGGCTCAAACTCCTTGTGCAATTTTGCTAAATTGGCCGCTTTTTCTTTATAAAGGAGCTTTCAAAAGCGAACCTCTCATCACACTAACATGAAACTTTGTTTTCAAGAGCTGCAGTTTAGGAATTTAATAGCCCAAAAGGCTCTATGTTCAAACTGGTAAATTGACAAGCTTTCCCGTACACAAGCTGATAGGAAGACATTCCTAGGCCCACAGTGCATCATCCAGTCTTTTCGACCAATCCTCAGGATTCGCTTCAGTTCCCTGTTGGAAACATCATTGGATGATAAGGTGTAGCAAATGCCTGACACCATACTTTGTTCAATTTTCACTGCTTATTGCAAAACGTAGAGCCTCCATCACTGATTGCTCTTGGCAAACCTGGTAAAGATATTCTTTCTTAGGAAGTTTACAACCACCTTGGCATCATTAGTAGGAGCTGTTGCCTCAACCCACTTAGAAACGTAATCCACAGCTACCAAATGTACTGGTTGGAATAGGAAGATGGGAAATGGTCCCATGAAATCAATCCCCCATAAATCAAATAATTCCACCTCCATAATAGTGTTTAGAGGCATTTCATCTTTCCGGGAAATGTTCCCTGTCTTCTGGCATCTTTCACATTTTTCAACATACTCTCTGGCATCTTTGAAAAGAGTAGGCCAGTAATACCCACTTTGCAATACCTTCTAGGCAGTTCTATTTCCACCAAAATGGCCACCATAATCGGAATTGTGACAATGCCATAAAATCTCCTTGATTTCCAATTCTGATACACATCTTCTCAAGATTCCATCAGCACATTGGAAATACAGGAATGGATCATCCCATACATACCTCCTAGCATCATGTAAGAACTTTTTTACTTGTTGCTTTGTGAGATCAGGAGGTACTTTCTTGATTACCTTAAAATTAACAAAATCAGCAAACCATGGTTCCATATGTAGTGCAAAAATTGGTTCTTCAGATAATTTCACAGATATTGCAAGGACTTGTTCATCCGGAAAATAATCGTTGATCTCTAAAGCAGGATCATCTTGTAGGTCTTCTCTCGGATTCTGGATAAGTGATCAGCAACTTTATTTTCCATTCCTGACTTGTCTTTGATCTCTAAATCAAACTCTTGAAATAACAACATCCACCTTAACAGTCGTGGTTTTGCATTTTGTTTAGAGATCAAATACTTTATTGCTGCGTGATCAGTAAAAATGATGGTCTTGGCACCAAGGAGATATGGTCTAAATTTATCAAGTGCATAGACCACAGCGAGCATCTCCTTCTCTGTTGTTGCATAGTTTACCTGTGCTTCATTCAGAACTTTGCTAGCATAATAAATTACGTGCAACAGTTTGTTTCTTCGTTGGCCAAGAACAGCACCAATAGCAAGATCACTAGCATCGCACATCAACTCAAATGGCATACTCCAATCAGGTGAAACCAAGACAGGAGCAGTAGTGAGTTTTTCCTTTAATAAATTAAAGGCTTTAAGACACGCATCATCAAAAACAAACTCATTGTCTTTCATGAGAAGTTGACTTAGTGGCTTGGCAATTTTAGAGAAGTCTTTGATGAATCTTCTATAAAAGCCAGCATGACCAAGGAAACTTCTCACTCCATTAACATTAATTGGAGGAGGTAGTTTTTCAATGAGCATTAGTTTTGCTCTATCAACTTCTATACCTTCCTTAGAAATTTTGTGTCCAAGCACAATGCCTTCTTGGACCATGAAATGACATTTTTCCCAGTTAAGGACCAGGTTTGTCTCCTGACATCTTTTCAGTACTTTAGATAAGTTGCCTAAGCAATCATCAAAACAAGAGCCAAATACCGAAAAGTCATCCATGAATACCTCTAAGAACTTTTCTACCATATCTGAGAAGATTGATAACATGCACCTCTGAAAAGTAGCAGGTGCATTGCACAATCCAAACGGCATTCTCCTATAGGCAAAAACGCCAAAAGGACAAGTGAATGCTGTCTTTTCTTGATCTTCTGGAGTCACTGCAATTTGATTATAACCACTGTATCCATCAAGGAAACAATAATAAGAATGACCTGCTAACCTTTCCAGCATTTGATCCACAAAAGGGAGAGGAAAATGATCCTTCCTAGTTGCTTCATTAAGCCTTCTATAGTCAACACACATTCTCCATCCAGTAATTGTCCTGGTAGAGATTAATTCATCTTTATCGTTCTTCACCACAGTGACACCTCCTTTCTTTGGCACAGTTTGTACAGGACTTACCCATGCAGTATCTGATATTGAATAAATCATTCCAGCATCAAGAAGTTTAACTACTTCTTTTCTCACCACTTCTTTCATCATGGGGTTTAATCTCCTTTGAGGCTGCCTTACAGGTTTGATATCATTCTCCATGAGAATTTTATGCGTACAGAAAGAAGGACTTATACCCTTAAGATCAGCCATGGACCATCCTAAAGCAGTCTTATGCTTTAAAAGAATTTCTTTCAGTTTCTTCTCATCATTAGAAGATAACCTGTTATTTATGATCACTGGATATGTTTCATTGTCACCCAGGAACATATACTTTAGGGCTGGAGGTAACTCCTTAAGATCAACTTTAGGAGCACCTATTTCCTTGTCAGAAGTTTTCTGTTCAAGCAACTCATTAGCAACTTTAATGTCTTCCTCAAAAGGGATATGATCTCTTTCTTGCAATTCAACAGTCAATTCTTGCAAGGGAGTTTCATCTTCATGCATCACTTCCTCTAAGACATTAATTTCAAAACAATCACTATCATCATATGGTCTTTTTATTGCATCAAAGACATTGACAGTGATTGTGTCTTCATTCATCCTTAGCACCAGCTTTCCCTGCTCTACATCAATCATTGCACGGGCTGTGGCCAGGAAAGGTCTACCCAATATGAGAGGCATTTCATTCTCAACCTCCATATCAAGCACAATAAAATCAGCCGGAAAGATGAACTTGTCAATTTTTACAAGAACATCTTCGACTATTCCACTTGGCTTCCTCAAGGATCTATCAGCAAGCTGAAGAGAAACCAGAGTAGGCTTCAATTCAGTGATCCCTAAGGCTTTACAAACAGATAAGGGCATCAGATTAATACTTGCCCCTAAATCACACAAAGCTTTGCCAATCTTTGTGTCTCCTATTTCAATTTCAATATTAAAGCTTCCAGGATCACGAAGTTTGGGAGGAAACTTCCTAGTGATAATAGCACTGCACTTCTCATTAAGTGCAACTGTTTGGCATTCCTGTAGCTTTTGCTTCCTGGAAAGGAGATCTTTCATGAATTTGGCATAGTTTGGCATATTAGCCAATGCTTCAGCGAACGGAATGTTCACATGCAATTTCTTGAAAAGATCAAGAAATCTGTCATAACTCTTGGCTTTTAATTCTGGCTTCAACCTTCCAGGATAAGGTGCCATTTTCATTAGATACTCTTCACTAAGTTCAAATTTTTCTTTTGGAAGAGTAGTTGGCTCCTTCTCATCATCAGTTGGTTTCAATATTTCAGGAGATTTTTCCTTGTCTTTTTCAGATTTCTCCTCTTGTTCAATCTTCTTTTCCTCTTCAATAGGTTTTGGTGGTGATGATACCACTTTCCCACTTCTAGTTGTAACTGCCAGACAATCTTCCTTGGGGTTGGTAGTAGTGTTACCAGGAAAGGTACCTGG